>VZRI01008209.1:174537-225944 GCA_013397515.1 Upupa epops
TCCCGATGCAGTCTCACCAGTGCAGAGTAGAGAGAGAGAAGAACCTCTCTCGATCTGCTAACCATCCCCCTTCTGATAAACCTCAGGATGTTGTTGGCCTTTTTGGCCACAAGAGCACATTGCTGGCTCATACTCATCCTGCTGTCCACTAGGACCCCCAGGTCCCTTTCTCCTACACTGCTCTCCAACAGGTCAGTCCCCAACTGGTACCTGGGGTTGTTCTTGCCGAGATGCCAGACTCTACCTTGACCCTTGTGGTACCTCATTCAGTTTCTCTCTGCCCAGCTCTCTAGCCTGTCCAGGTCTCGCTGAATGGCAGCACAGTCTGCTGGGGTGTCAGCAACACCACCCAGCTTTGTGTCGTCAGCAAACTTCTGACAGTGCACCCTAATCCCTCATCCAAGCCACTCATTAATAGATTCAAGAGGAGTGGTCCCAGTACTGATCCTTGGGGCCTCTCAGTAGATACAGGTTTCCTCTCGTCCTGTCACCTGTTGCTGGGAAGAAGAATGAACCTGTAGGTATCTCCCACGACCCCACACTACAACACCTTGGCTTGTCCGATAATTCCCCAAATACCAAACATGGGGACATTCTTCTGGAGCAGAACCAGCTCCACAGAACCTCTCCCACTGCGGTGCATGTTCTGCAGACGGCTGTGGGCAACACTGGGCTGAAATAAAAAGCCAAGATGGTCATGTTCTGATGGGATCATAACAGAGCAGCCACCTTACAACAATCCATCTGGGAGTACAGCACCACAAATGGAATCAGAAGCATTACACCTTCCACTCAGCTAAGCATCACATCAACCATGTCATGCTGATTCATAGCTGGAAAATGCCACGCTAAGGGCCCAGGATGAGCAGGGGGAATCCTAGCAGCCAGTTGGTCTGTGACACCACACCGGGGGATGAGAAACAGGGAACTGGGGACCATTGGGGTGTCAAATGCTCATATTTGTCCTCTGCCAACCCACAACCTGTCACAGGATTCCTCCTGAGCTGGAATCACTGAAGGAAACATGGTGGAGCAGGTGAGCAGATGTTCCCACAGTGCCTAATAAATGAGCAATATTTTAATGAAGACTATTAGAACACTTGGAGGTAACACCAGAATCATCCATTTTGCAGTTAAGCTTGTGGTGTACAAGGTTCTTGGCTGAGGTTTTGGTCTAGGCCAAAGAGAAGCTGAAGCCCTGAGGAGAAGAAAATCTGCAAACCAGAGATTAAGCAGACCAGTGACAGACACCCCCCCCCCAACCCTAGTATTAGGGTTTGCACAGAAACCCACTGGGTCTAACACTGCAGCATGAAATATGGCTCTGGCATCAGTGAGATGAGACAGGGAAAATCCAGACCACACGGAACCCACAACCTCCTACAGCACCTACGAACCCCTGGAGAGCTATTAAGGGCTGGAGAACAACAAACCCCCCAGATTTTGTTTACTCTCCTGGTTCCTTTTCCTCCTTCTCTGGGTTATTCCGGCTGTCCTTGCAGCCCGGGTGGAACTGCGCTGCGAGCTCAGTGCAAATCCATCCCCTTGGCTGGATTGGCCTTAATTTACAGCAATAAAATGAAGACAAGAAAACGAGCCATAAAAATCAGGATGATGGGGAAAGCTGCTGAAATAATGTGCAATTTTATATCAAAATAATGGCACCATTTGCCAGCGAGTGCTGATCGCTGCTTGTGATTGCGGCGAGGCTTAAATAAAGGACAGATGCTTAAATATATAAACTAGTTATTATGGTTAATGGGGTATGATGCAAAGGAAAAGAAGAAATGACACCCACCCACCCCCAAAAATGCTGCTAAGAAATACCTGTTTACCTTTACACCCCTCGAAAAGTGGTTTATCTTAGATTCCAACATCAATTAAAATAATCAGCCCAAATAATCAACCTAACAATAATAAATAACCAGCTCAATAATAATAAATGATGTAACCAGCCCAAACTGCTCTGGGTGTCAGGTTGGGCATCTCCCCCAGCCCCCCATAGGCTCACAGTCACCCTAGGGGGCACAGCCTAGCACAGGGCACACAGACAGCTCTGCAGTACAGACCCAGCACTAATAATCCCCCGTTTACACACAAGAAATCTGCACTTTCACAAGCAGTGAAATGTTTTGCTTTCATCCCATGGGTGACCTCAGAGCATGTTCAAAGAGAGGCAGAAGTCATTTTCCTGATGGTAACTGCATGCCCCAGCGTGGTTCTGGGGCTGCGCAGGGTCCACCATCCCCAGGCAGTCATTCCTCCTACTCTCTGAGGGCTCAGCAATTGTTTCAGGGATGAAGATGTTCCTTCCGAGAAACAGGTTTCCCATCCCAGTGACCCATGCAGGTAAGATGTTGCAGACCATCATCCTCCTTGGAGCCAAAACCTGCTAGCCCCCAGTGCTGGAGAGGATCGAGTTAACCACAAGACAGAGAGTTTCATCCTTCTTACGCATCTTACTTATGTTTGTCAGTGGGTTCATTGTGCAGAAGAGTAGGATGAAGAATCTTTTGTGCTGGGGTATTTTTATGGTGCCCTTTAACACTGGGAATTATATGCAGAGCTGACAGAGAGCTGTTCTGACCCTGTCTCAGCCATCCAGCAGCTGCTTTTCCAGAAGGAAGAGCAAGATATCTCACCAGACCCATAGAGGGGCTCACCCACTGCATTACATCTCTCCATTAATATGTCTCAACAAGACCCCATGATTGCAGGCACACAGCAAGCAAAAATGCCTAAAAACTGCTGATGAGGTGCTGGCCAGTAGGATACAGTGACCTCCACTGGGATAAGGCCAGGGAGCTGCCGCCGTGCCACCGGGGATGCTAGAAATTCCCCTACTCACACCCTGGCAAGCAGCAGCACTCAGACAGCAAGCCAGGAAAAATCCCAAGTGAGATAAGGACTGGCCACCCAGATAAGGATTCACCTTGCAGGTGAGACACCCATGATGTCGAGATGTGCCCAGGAACAGATGGGCAGCAGCAGCCTGTCCCCACCGGCTTGGTCTCCTCCAGATCTTTTGGGCACACTTGGGTACCTGATGGTGCTTTGCCCTGCACAGCAGTGGCCAGTGGTGAGCATGGAGCTGAGCTCCACAGCACTGGGAACCTCCTGGGCAGCTGGGAAAGCACTTCGATTCCTAAAGCTCCTCTAGATCTTACAAAACACGACATACAATCCCTGCACATCCAGAGCAAGAGGCACCACAGGGACGTGCAGCAGCAAAGCAGGTCCCCGGCAAGGCATCCCAAGCAGGGACAAGCTTCCCAGGCTAAGCATCCCATATCAGGCAGGAGAGATGAGGCTCTGCTCAGTGGAATGGTGCTCTGGCCACAGTGAACAGCAGCAACCATTAGCTTCCCTTTGCAGCTAAATCACCCTTTTGTTTAGGATCTCACCTGAGCTAATGATCAAAGTCACTGCCATTCATTATTTAGGACCACAAATAGATAAGCTTCGTAAAGCAGGTCCCTCAGGTCCCTCATGCCCGTGTGCAGGGAGAGCTCCACAAAGGGCTATTTTTGAATTGCTGATGGCCCTAAATTGGGAATGGAGCAGCTGGATCTGAGCCCCATTCCCCACTCTGCCACATCCTAGGCATGGACCAGGCTCCCCAGTACAGGAAGGCTGATGTCAGTCTGATTTTGAGGAAGTTTTCTGTGGTAGTCGTGGTACATCCCACATCTCCTCATGCACCAAGCTCAGGGCCTGATTCACTTTACTGACAGCTTGATTCAGGCTGACAATTTTTATATGGCAAATCAGGAGGGAGCAGAACCTTCTCTGTGACCTTCTGGTGGTCCAGAGCAGGAGAAGCTCCATCCTGTCAGCACTCTGAAACAGCTCCCCAACCCAGCAGCAGTTCAGTATTGCGATGCTCCACACCAGGCAATGTCCTGCAACTACAGCAAGACCCGAACTGATTACACATGTGTTTCTGGACAGCCTCACCAGTGGCACACAACTGGAGAGATCCCATCCTCCTGTTTGCTCCCCACACACAGAAGGCAGCTGAAGTGATGTCAGGGGAGGTCCTGCCTGGCTGATGCCTCAACTCCACAAGGGAGGAGAACGCAGACACCAGCGCTGCCAGAGTGCACCTGAGCCCTAATGTTTTCCCTGATGAACATATTTATTCCTATAAACTTCATCTCTTACATTCCAGTAGGGTCTGTGAGCTGGAATGGGGCCAGACCTACATTGCTGATACAAAGGCCCTGAGCTGTCTCTCCTTTTACATAATCCCATTAGCACCAGGAGAGCCCGGCAGCTGTAGGAGCATTCTGGGGTCTGAGGGGAGAGCATAGGTTGGTATTTTTAGCCTAAAGGGGCAGCTGATGCAGCTCCTGGTTTTAAGCAGCACACACCTCACTGCTTAGCAATGGGGACCAAATGCAAGCAGACAATAAACTGGGAAGGGCTAGAGCATCAAGCAAAGGGAGCCGAGTATTGCTGTAGCCGCTGGGAAAAGCCTTTGGCTTCTTCAGGCTCTGGATTTTCCTTGGACTGAGGCACCAGACCCACAGATGAAGTATCAATGCCACTGACACCAGTAGGCATCTTCCCTAGCTAAAGGTTATGGCAACTCAGAAGCTGAGCCTGCAGTTAGTCAACTCTTCCTCCAAATTCCCCTCTGCTTCTCGTGGGGAGAATCAGCTCTGGCTAAGAAGAGATTTGGGAGCAGAGATGGGGATTAGTCACAAAGATAAACCATCAGCCCTGTCACTGCCTGTGAGATAATGTTCCTGATGCCACCCCCCCAGGTCCTCAGCAGCCATCAGGGACAGCTCAGCCCTGGCTGCTGAACCAGGTAAGATCTGGGAAAAGGACTTGGAAAGGCCCAACTTTGGAGGCTGCAGGAGCGTTGATGTCTTGTGGGCAGCAAAGAACTGCAGTTACCCGGAGTGCTGGAAGAATGATAGCAGCGGGAAGGAAGCCTGCAGGAAATCAGTGCATAGTTGCTGGCAATTAGTAGTGTCCATTAGTGTAGCAAGCAACTTGGTAATAGACTATGTCTCTGAACGACGTGAGCAAAGATAAGTCTTGCAGGGAGATGCCTATGGGGAAACTGAGGCAGGGAGGTGCAACGGCTTGGATTGGGCTGCTGCAAGGGAGTGGGGTCACAGGAAGCTCCTGGCTGGCACCACTCCCCAGGGACTGAAGGTCAAGTTGTGCTGATGTTGAGTTGCCTCTCTTTGAGCAGGATATGCTGTCGTGCCCCAAATACTGCTGCTCCCACAGCACTGGGGCAGCCGGGACGCTGATCTGCCACTCCCCCACCCCCGAACCCCTGGAGCACTGGTCCTGCCCAGCTGCTCCCAGCACGCATCCAGCTGGGAGCTGGCTCAGGACCAGCACTCCTACCCTCCCTGCAGGCTCCTTCCGGCTACCTACGCCGCTCAGCAGCGGGACTGCGTCGCGGTCTCACATCTCGGGCTCGGTAACATCCCCCATTACTGTGGGACACCCTGAGGAGGCAAAAGCCAACCGAAGTCCCACAAATCCTTCTCATTTCCAGCTGAAGGCACAGCAGAAGCTCCTCAGCCGCTTACACCGTGACTCAAGTCACGGTCCCTTGTTGAGTCCGGGTTAGGAGCAGTAAAAGATCTGTAACTTCCACCAGGCATTTTGTAACAACCCCCGTGGTTATTTCCCCCCCCCCCCAGCATTTCACCCTAAATTGGCTTTGATCTCGTCCTCACTGAGAGGACCGAGTCAGTGAGCGATCACGATGAGGAAATAGTGCCCGAGGCAGCCGCTTCTCACACAACACTGCAATGAAGTTTCCCTGCCCAGCCCCAAACATGCTCTGCTAATTACTGTGCTACTCATTAGCAACGATGCAAGTTCTACCCAGCATTTAATGGCAACTACCCTAAAACCACTGACGCAAATTCTACCCAGGGAAGCGTGTTTGGTATCAAAACCACAACCCCACAAATCCCAGAGTCGCCCAAGCACTGCCCGGTTTAAGTTTAAAAATCTATTAATAACCTGGGCAGCGAGCTCCTCTGCAAAAGGAGATGCATCCAGGCAGGCAAGAGTGAGGAGCTATTACACCGCAACAGAACAAAGAGCGAGGCCCGGACCATACCTATATTTCATGCCCGTTTGCTTTGCGGTGGATTCTTTTAGGGAAATGTGGTGCTGAGGAGTAAACGTCCCCAGACTGCGAGCAATTATGGCCACTGTCCGGAATTTCGCCCGGGCTGCATTCACCACGTTGGGGGTCGTGGTGTTCTGCTTGCTGATGAGCCTGTCGTCACCATTCCGACTCTTGAGGTTGTGCTCAGTGCAGGCGATGGACACCTGCATCGCGCCCCCGCTGCCCCGCTCTCACCGGCCGGAGTCCCCGGCCGCCCCGTCGAAGCAGCTCCTCCTGCCCCGCACCTCGGGGCTCCCTCCCGGCGCTGCCCGCGGGACCTGCCGGCCTTCCCCCGGCAGAAGGGGCCGAGGTTCGGGGGTGTCTCCGGGAGAGCCGGGGCTGTATCCGTTGCGCTGCCGGCACCGAGATAAGCCCCGAAACTTGTGCAGACGATGGCAGCGGGAGGTCCGGCCGGCTCTGGGCTCTCCCTGGAGGTGCTGGAGCTGCTCCGGCAAAGGCATCCACCGAGTCAGCTGCTTGAGGAGTCGCCGAGCTGCTCCCGCATGGCGAAGCGCCCGCAGCCGCCGCCGCGCTGGCTCGATGCGGGATTCGCGCCGGGGGGTCGCTCTCAAATCACTGCGGGCATCCTGCGCCCGTCAGACCCCACTGCCGAGCCCGGCCGACCCCACTGCCGAGCGGGCACCCAGCACCAGCCGCGTTCACCCGCTCGTCCTTCGCTTTTCCTACAGCCCACCCATCGCGGGGGGTGCGGGGGGCACGGCTTTGAGATGGGGAAATCCTGCGGGAAGCGTGAGAATGGGCCTCCTTTGTGCTGGGAGGGAGGGAAGGAGGGAGGGACGGACGGATGGATGGGAGGGAAGATGCTGCCAGAGGAAAAAAAAAGAAAAAGCTGCTGCGATCGCTAAGGGAGGAGAAGATCTCCGCCAGCAGGGAAAGGAGCGGTGCTGAAACGGGTTAATTATGGAGTGAAAAAAATGGGGAGAGGAGGAGGGAAATCGCTCTGCTCCAGCTGGCAGGGAGTTAACGCCTTAATCCCCTGTCCGTGCCCCCGGAGCTCCGCCCGCAGCCCTCCGCCCTCAACAGGGCCAGGGTTCATCCCTGCTCCCCCCAGCAGAATAACCCGCAGCGCGAAGTCTCTGAAGCAAAGACCCCAGTCCTTGCTGCAGGGGAGACCCAGCAGCTCGCTCCTGCCTACAGCCGTGTGCCAAGCCCTGCCAGGGCGGTGGCACTGGTGGCTGTTCCTGGGCTGGAGACTCGCTCACTGGAGCACTGAGAGGGTGACACAGGGATTGGGGGTGGGTTAGGGTCACCCCCTGGACCCCCATCCATCTCTACCCCCCATGGGGTGGTGAGCAATGGTCTGGGCACAAACCCATGGAGAGGGTCCCCGTGGGGACTGAACAAGAAGGTGGGCAAGGGCCGTGGTCACCTGCTGCCCCTTTCCCAACCATGCCCAGGCTGGTGGGATATGGGACATAGATTCCCTGCACCCCACATCTGCTTCTGGGAGACAAAGCCCTGAATCCCTCCCCCACACCACATTTCTTCTTCTGCCTCATCTTGCTGAGGAGGGGGAGTGCAAGGGTGGCTGGGTGGGAAGCTGGGAGCCAGCCAAGGCCACCCACAGTGACACGTGAATAACTTCTGATGAGCTCTCTTTATCCTGTGGCTCATTAATGCTGATGCAGCATATTTCTCAGAGGGTGGGCAGCATTACAGCAGAGTAAAAGTTATCTTATGACATTTTTTCCCCAAAGATGATTAACACTGTTATACAGCAGATTCACCAGGAGCTCCCATCTGCAAGCGATCTCCTTGGATTTGCTCTCAGGGAGCAGATTCAGGGCAGATCCCTTGGGGATTATTCCTCCTGACTGATGGGCACAGGGCATCCTCTTGCTGTGCCCAGGTATTTTAAGATTTACTTTTACATCTTGTTCTATACGTGACTGGAGAGTTCCTGGTGCAGCCAGCAGCTGGCTCTGGTGTCACTTGGTCCTGGGGATGTCACTACAGTAACTGTCACCCCAGTCCTCCTCACTCCATGGATGCCCATGGCCTCAGGTGCCATGGTTGGGGACAGGAGAGGACAGTCATGTTCTGCACTGGCACATCCTGCAGGGCATATTAACTCAAGCTGCTTAGCTGTGGAGGAGTTCCAGCCTCTGCCGATGAAATGTGTATTTAAATACAGGATTTATTTCATTTGCCTGAACGGGATAATCACTTCTGGGCTAGAACATTAGAATAACATCATTTGCTATCAGGAAAAATCCTGAGCCCATAAAACCAGAGGTACGTGACAGCCAGGACAGAGGATGGCACTGGGCTGTGGTGGCAGATCAGGCTCGGCCACGAGCCGCTGTCTGGGCTCTTTGGTGCCACCAAAGCATCTGTTTGCCCCCTGAGATGACAATTGCTCATTAAATAACTTGCTCAAAACGCCTCATCAAGCAAATCTGCTCTAACACAGATGCTCACAGTCACATTGGCTTTGCCTTCCCTGTGGTCTCTGCCAGCACCAGAAGCTGCCGCATCCATCCCAGGGTTCAAACTTTTAGTTAGGCAAATGCTGAGTGTGGATGAGCAGGATGCTCCGAGCAAGGGCAGCAGGCAGGAGATGTTTTGCTCCTACACAAACACACGTTGCAGTACCCTGGACACTGTCTCCTTGCCCAGGACCTTGCAGGGGTGGGATGACATACCATGCTGCAGCAAGCAGACTGTAAACCTCCAAAATGGAAAAAACCCTTCTTCATCCAGCCCTTTTCTGGTCCCTACGGAGGCTTCAAGGGGAGCTGGGGCCATGTGGCTGAGCTGGTGATGGACAAGCCTTTCCCTTGCAGAAGGAAGATGTTCTGTAGTCCAAATTACAACTGTAAACCCAGGTCCTTCAGTCTGGATGGGGTGAGACATCCATCCCTGCACCAAGTAAAACCTTTCAGCACTTTTTAGAACAGAAAAGGCACTGGTTTTGTTGAGTTTTTTCATCACTATCTGCAAAGACCTTGTTTCTACCTAAAAACGGGAGATTTCCATCAATCCATACAAAATCTCCTCATTTACTGAAATAACCCCAGTGTTTCCCAGCATTAACCTTAATTTCTTGAAAATAGTCTTTTAAGCTTCAATTGTCAGCAAAACAAATCTGAATAGCTGATGAAACAGATTCATCCCATTGAGTTCATGGGATGAAACTGCTCCACACACTCTGCATCACCCCACACCACTGCAGCGACTGTGGCAGCTCCCCAGCTGCTCTTCAGCCTAAAACACCCATCTTTACTTTGTAAGGGTGTGGAATCAGCACATCTTGGGGGAGTCATGGAGGCCACGAGCTGGGCAGTGACCTCAGGATGTTTCCAGTAAGTCACAGCACAATTAGGGTATGTTTGCACTTCATTCCCATCGGAGCTTTATGCACCATGGAAGACAGACCCTAATGTCTGGTAGCAGGGTGTGTGGTGCAGAGGAGAGCTGGACACCAACCCGTTACATAAACCCACATCCCCCCCATCCTTACCAGCAGCTCAGGATGCCACCAGCAATACCATTCCAGCTCATGTTAAAGCTCTTTCATTGAAATTCTTCAACATGGAAAGAAGGCAGCAACCTGAGGTGCTGAGCTGGAGGGGAGGGATGCAACTCAACCCCGTTGTGTTCCTGATCCCACCACAGTGCTATGCGTAGCTCAAGTGGCTATTACCACTCGCTATGGCAGCACAAATAACCGGCATCACATCCCTGCTGCATAATTACATGTGGTATTAAATGCAGAGCCTGAAACATCTTCCCAGGGCTACAGAAACTGCTTCTCCTCACCCTGTGGGATCTCAGAAGGGTAAGACCCCACCAGCACCCCACATGCCCAGAAAACTAGCACGTGTCCTGGCTCAGGGGTGCAAAGGGCAGCACAGCCCATAAAGACCAGCCACTGCATCACCCTACAGCTGCCTCCCCCCTACATCCATGGCCTGAGTAGCACTGGGACACAGACAATCACCACTTCTGGGCTGGAGGAACATTAAGATGTGGTTCCAGCATTCACAAGAGAGTATGAACCCTGCTGGATGTTGTGACAGGGCTCAGCAGAGCTCTCCATGCAGTGTAACTGATTTGCCAAACTGCACAAAGCTCTGTGGAAGCTCTGAAAATGCAGCCAGCAGTGCTGTGACTGTGGGATCCTGCTGCTGGGGGAAATAAGAACTCTGCCCTGGGAGCTTTTCCACACAAAAACTGCCCTCTCTTATGCAATCATAGATTAACTTTGGTTGGAAAATACCTTTAAGACCATCACATCCATCCACTTACCTAGCACTGCCAGGTCACCTCTAACCGATGTCCCTCAGCACCACATCTTCAAGTCCTTTAAATCCCTCCAGACACAGAAACACTACCTCCTCTCTGGGCAGCCTCTTCCACTATCCAACAACCCTTTCAGTGAAGCAATTCCTTCTAATACCCAGGCCAGACCTCACTACATTCTGCCTTCACAGTGCCTTCCCAAAACCCAGACATTTCAAGGCAGGAATCTTCAAGACTGACCTTCATGAGAATAATCCTAAAAGGCTGCCACAACCCCTTGATTTACAGACTTCCATGTGATATCACCTTGATTTACAGAGTTCCATCAAATCATTCCTCCACAGCAGGATGCACTCAGGGCAATTCCATGTTATGTCACAATAAAGGTTTCATCAGGCCATAAAAGCTGAGATGATGAATCTGGCCCAGACACATCTCTCGAACATTTCACTCCATCCCAGTAGTAGTTTGGAATCCAAGCTCATTTGGGATTGCAGCAGTTCCCTTACATCTCTATGAACGGAGCTGTCAGGGAGATACTGGTAAGACAACAGGTGTTTCCACCCCAGAGAGTGGGGACAGAACCCCAGGAGGGAGCTGGTATTTGGATTCTTCTCTCCAAAGGCTCCTGTGGGATTAATTCCAATGAAGTCACAGCCCTGCTGCAGTAGGATGCTCACAGACCCCACCAAGGCACAGCCCTGGGACCCCACAGAGTCAGCAGCTTTGTGGGGTGTCTTTGAACCCACGAGGAACAGCTGAGTTTCAGTACCAGCACCAGGAGCCTAGAGAGGAAGGGGGCTGTATAAGAAAAGGCAGGAGCTTATCACACAAACAGCCATGGTTCTCACTGGTTCTGCATGAACAACTTCATTTGCATTTGTAATTGCACTTGAGGAGACTGATCAAAATCCCCATTAAATGTTCCCAGTTAAAAACATGACTTTCTGGCAGGATCTCAACTGACCTGGGGCAGCTCCTGGCACACAAAACCCATTACCAGCTCCAGCTGCACGGTCAGATTCTGAGGGCTGTGTGGACCACAACTCGGGGTGGAAGAGCACTGACACTGCAAGGTAATGGGGCCGGGCTGCAGTGTGTTAGGGCCGAGGTATCATCAGTAAGACAGAAACACCCCAGCCTGGGGAGGCTTGTGGCACAACACTGGAAATGCTGCCCTGCTCCAGCACTGGGATAGTCCCCGCATTCTCCTCATGGATCCTTTAGGATGGGGAAGAGAAAAACTGCCTTTTCCAAAAACTTCCTAAACAAACAGAGTTTCAAAACATCACAGGCGTGATCTTTTGGTTTTTTGCAATCCTTATTTTTTTTGCAATCTCTACATCAGAGAGACCTGCTGACGAGGAACTCACCCCCCCTCCGGGTGTCCAAGGCACTCTCTCACCAGCCCTGGGTGCCAGAAGCATCAGCTGAGAGCCGATGACACCCCCACTGCAGACCCCAGGCACTGGAGTGCCACCTGGTCCTGAAGAGCTTTGTGATGGTTACCAAGCTCTACACGATATTCAGTAAACCAACCATCACTTAACGCAACGTGGAAGAGTCAATACTGAACCCAAGACCCAGAGCTTTCTGTGTCGTACAAGACAACGCGACCTATCAGGCACCCAATTCAATTAGTCCATCGCTTATCCTTGCGGATAGAAAATAACCTCCTGCACGCCACCTCCTGCCCTGTGAGCTGCTCCACTCCCTGCTCCAAGCCAGGTAATTCAATTTTTCTGTGTTATTTCATTTCTCAGATGACTGCAAGCCAGCGGCTAATGAGAAGGGCTCCAGAAAAGTCCATTATTTTAAGGTACTGTAATGCTTTGAGCATGATTAAACACGATTTGATCACTTAGAGCTGCACAGAGCTCCACTGCACAGTACTGGAGGTTTTCTAATGGTGTTTTTTCCCTTGCAGGAGATGCTGAAGCTTTGACACAGGGCTCAGAGGAGGAGCAGCAGCCTGATATATCCCTGATATTAAAGCATGGTGAATCATAGATCGATTTGAGTTGGAAGGGACCTCAGAGACCATCCAGTTACAACCCACTGCCATGGGCATGGATACCTCTCACCAGAACAGGTTGTCCAGAGCCCCATCCAACCTGGCCTTGAATGCTTCCAGGTATGGAAAAGCCACAACATTTCTGGACAATCAATTCCAGGGTCCCTTCGCCCTTGCACTAAAGAACTTCCTAAGATCTAGTCTGAACCTCCTCTCTTTCAGTTTAAAACCATTTCCCCTTGTTCTGTCTCTAGATCCCTTTGGGAAAATCCCTCTCCAGCCTTCCTGTAGGCTCCCTTCAGGTATTGGAAGAGTTAGAGAAATACTCTGAGGTTGGTAGCTCATGCAAGCTAGTGGGTCCCCATTCTCCATACCCTATTGTGGACTGCGCTCACAGGAAATGCAGGGTTTCCCCTGGTGCTTTGCATGACCTGAGAGAGAAATTAATTCCCAAGGAAAGTGGAGTTCTCCCAGCCTGGCCAGGCTAGCTTAATCACAGGCTTCAGGCAGTTCAGACATTACGGAAAAAGTTCTCTAATCAGAGGGTGGAAGACCACTGGAACAGGTTGCTTAGAGAGGTGGTGGAAGCTCCATCCCTGGAGACATTCAGGATCAGGCTTGATGGGGTTCTGGACAACCTGTTTGAGCTAGAGCTATCCCCGCTTGTTGCAGGGGGGTTGGACCAGACGCCCTTTGGAGGTCCCTTCCAATCCTATGAATCTGTGATTACTCTGTTATGCACGCACGTCAAGCATCACCCCAGCACTACTTGTAAAATTCTCAATCAACTATCTGAAGAAATCTGCTGCTCAGGTCGGTGTGTTGGATACTGTGAGGCTCCACGATGCTGCAGCAGATGGATCACTAATTATTATGCAATAACTTTTGATGCTCTGACTTGAGCTGGCGGAGGAGGGACAGAACAGGAGACAGCAGGCTGCCTTGTTGGCAAAACTTTCTTCCAGCGGGTACCCACAACTTTCTCTGGAGCTGCAGCCTTCTCCAGCCAGCAAACTCCACGAGAGCTGAGCACCTCCATCACATCAGCAGTTATCTACAAGAACGAATACCTAGTAACAAACACCGTTAAAACATCCCCTTCTGAAATAGTATTTGTTAATTATTTAAAATGTTTGAATAACTGTTACAATTATTTTGGGTTTATTTAAATGAATTTTTACACTTTTATTGAAGTAACAATTATTTCATTTTTATTTTAAAAACAATCTCGGGAGGCGAATTAACACTTTTTTTAAAAAAAAATAAATCTTAATTGTCATCTGGGATCATCCCTTTCAGCTGCAGCAACATTCCAAGAGGCACAGGGTAAGGATCCCATCAGCGACATCCAGCAAGACTGGCACCTAACAGAAACCTTCACGCTGCCCAGTGCTCCCAAAATCATGAGGAGCATCTGCTGGGATTAGTCACAGCGCAGGATCACCGCATCACCCAGCACACGGTCACTGGCTGAAGTGCAGCAGATAACTAAGGAATTCTCTCCAGCCCTGTTAATGTATCGTTGCTTTTTCACACTGCCAGGGTCCTCTTGAGGGGAAGGGATACAGCAAAACAACTTGTGTCAGCATTTCCTCCTTGACTTGGTTACCAACCTCCTTCCTAGTTAAATAAAAAGATCATCATTTTAGGACTTCTAGAATCTGCTTTTCACCTCAGCAGAGTGACATCTCCCCCTTCCCAAGAGGTGAGGCTGGAGCTTCGTGTCTGCCCAGGGGTGCAGGCAGAGTGTGGGTCTGCCAGGAACTCTCTAGATCCTTAATTTTCCCACCATTCCATTGGACTAAGGGATAAGATACCATTGTTTAACTTTCAGAGCACTCAGCAAATGCTTCTTAATTTCTTGGGGGCCCCAAGGCAGGATCTTTATGTACCTTAGGATGGTGTCATGTCAGCTTATAAATGAAACTCAAGGTGCCATCCAGCCTTCAGGTGGTCTCCGAGCACTCCCAAGCATGTCCCAAGCCAAGGATCCACTATATTTCCTAGGGCAGGAGTCCCTGAGCTTTCAGTGCATTGAAACAACTCTGAACAGCCATCCCAAATAGCACTGAACAAGCACTTCTGTACTGGAACGGGGCCCTTTTAATTAACAAGAGGATTTGCAAGATGGATACACTGCCAAATGCACAACTGCTCATTAGGTCCTCAGAGGGAAGTAATGACTCCTGTAATCACCACGGGATCCTTCCCTGCCCCAGCTGCTGGAGGAGCTGCCTACCTCACCCCAACAGCTGACTGGGACATACTGGGGACCCCTGTGTCTTCCTCAGACATCCTAGGAAAAGACTGCAACCAAGCTACTGTTTTTATGGAAACACTGTGTGGTCTTCTAGAGCCTTCCTGGAGTGGGGATGAAGCAAAGCAACCATGAAAATGTGCTCGGAGACAAGGAGGAAACCTGCTTATCAGGCAGCAGCAGGTCTGCAGTGGATTCCAGCATGAAAAACGCTTTCAAATCAGCCTCCCTGGGCAGCAGCACAGGGACACGCAGACAGAGAAAAGTGGTCACCCCAGCCCAGGGAAAAACATGGAATAATTCAGAAAACACTCGTGGGACTTGGTGAATGTTTAAACTGCAAAAAAAACAACTTCTGGATCAAGGACTGGAGCAGGGGTGAGGATCCTCACAGACCGCAGGGCTGGGTGCACCCACTTCTGTGAGCTGGCAGCTGTTTCCTGGTGCTGGAACAACTGAGGAAGAGGAGGGAACTGCAGTTGGAGGAGGGATCCCTGTGTCAAACACTTAAAATTCTGCTCAACTGGAATCACACTGCAGCATCACTTCCTCTCAGACTCCTTGCTTCTGCCAAACCTTCCCTGGGTCTCCAAAGGGCACCTTTATCCGGTGTTTGGCCTTTGGACTGGACAAAGAATTGTGTTTTCAGGAGAGTTTCTTCTTCACCTCTGTGAATTCTCAACACAATTAAAATTCACTGATAATTGTTCATGAAAAAATGAGGAGTAATCTAAAAAAATAAAATCAAATCAAATGAAGGGAACTCTCCAAGCACAGGCTGGGACATGGAGCTGTGCTGAAAAGGAGCATTTGCTGCTCAAACTGGTCAACCTGCAGTGGGAAGGACAGGGATGGGGCAGGAGGAGGAACCACAGAGGGGGGGAAGAAAGATGTTGGAAGAGCAGCTGCCATCGCATTTGGTTATTTACTGCAGTTAAGCAAAAATGTTGCTGTGACATCACTGTTGGGTTTTCTCTGAAGGAAAATAATTCCACTTTTATTCCACCTGAGCCACGGGCGACCATGATGCCGTGACGCCGTGACATGCAGAGTCAGCACTGCCCTAACGCACAGCACAGACACCTGCCCTCAACCTCTTCAGAGCCTGGCTTTAATGATCATTTTCTAAAGGATAGAGCTTTGGGACAAACCAGTGGCCTGACAGCTGCTAGAGGAGGTTCAGCAGGGATTTTCCTACATTTATGTCCTCTGTCCGCTGCTCAGCGGCTTGTTCAGCATGATGTACATCGGAGGTCCCAGACTCAGCAGATCTCAAGGTTAGTGCAAGGACTGCAGGTAAAACCAGTTTTAAGCAAGACCACATGACTAAGTTTCACGTGCATTGCCTGCAGACTTCAAACCCTGTATAAATATACCCCAAACCACCCCAGACTTCCCAGTCAGCTCTGCAGGGAGGTGCTGGATTCACCATGCACTGCAGATACCACAGTAGGAAGCAGGAACGGGCTCAGCAGGAGCCCCCTGCGCACTCCACCGCTGTTGACTCTGCAGCTGGCAGGACAAGAGCTCCAGCTGGGCTCTGTCAGGAGCAAAAGGTGCTGGGAAAGCAGCAGCAAACCTGCAAAATCCTGACTGGCACCCGGCTGGGCTATTGCCAGGATCTATCACTGGGAGGTCAACATTAGCTTGGGCTTCTACCTAAGGCACGGGGAGCTTTCACCTGCCTTTGTCCCCACAGTTCAGGACCTCAGGTTGGAAGGTGAAGCATGTGTGTGAGGAAATACTTTGCTAAAAACACTTCAGACACACACGGATATCCCACACATAGCCTTCCCCACACATGCCCCCTGGTTTTGTCCCATTCTGCCCCATCCCTGCATGGTGGGAACAAATACCCTCAAAAATAACACAAGGAACAAATGGAAACGGAGATCATTTGGGAAAAGTGCAATCATGGGGATATCTTCCGGCCCTGCTGTGCTAGGCAGAGGCTGTAGAGTCTGAACAGAGAAAACCCCACATAGGGGAACAGACTCCATTAAGTAAAGGCCACAGCTGGACACAGCCCCAGAGATCAACCCGCACAGGAAACAGGGAAAACGTTACCGCTGTAAACTATCTCCCAATAAACATAATGCAACTGTGCTCTGAGCCAAGAAGATTAGGATGGGATTACAGACAGGATTATAGGACGCCATCAAGTGCTCTCACAGATCTTGCCATCCAGAGATTAGATGTTTTAAAGCTCCGATGCATGAAAGAGCCTGACCAGGGGAGCCTGGAAAAGCAGCTCTGGCAGAGGGACCGTTCCCACATTCCCCTCTCATTGGGGAGCCCTGTAAGGCAGTAAACACAACCCAAGAAGGGACAGGGTGAGAAGAGTGAGATCTGCCTCTCATACCCTGCCCATGGGTCCATCTCCTGCTGCACAGTGTAAACCCAGTGCTACCAGCACAGAGCAGAGCTTCCCTAAGGGAACAGAACACAAATGCAAGGAGGCTCTTTCCTGTGCATCATCGTGGCCTTTGGCCACGGGAAGATTCTGCTGCACTAGAAGTTAAATCCACCCTTCTGGCTTTAATACTCTTTAGAGGCTTCCCTGATGATCCCGTTTTGAACCTGCTTGTGTTTGTGGCATCCACAACATCCCTCAACAGCAAGTTCCCAGTTTCACTACAAGATGCAGGAAGTGTATCCTGGGTTTTAAACCTGTTGTTCAGAAATACCCTTTGCACCCTCCTTGGCTCCTGCAGCAAGTTGCTACAGGCTGCTGCCAATTTTAAACACATCTGCTGTAATTCCTGTTGATCATCTTTGTCCTGAGCTAAAATCCTGGGTAATCACCTGGCGCAGGGACAATCCCAACACTCAGAGCCCTCTGCTTTCTGCAGATCAGCTTACTGCATCCACTTGACATGTGATGACTATGGGATCAGTGGTGCCAGCACCCAGAAGTTTATTAAAACCCAGTATTTTCCTGCTATGAATGTGACATTTTCTAACAGGGGTTTTGCTTCTTTTGTCCTCTCAACTCAGGGATGGGGCACTTCCAGCAGTAATTCTTCTGCAGGGGTGGGTGTTCCATTGTTTTGCCCACATTGATCCTGATCATGAAATCCTGGTCCTCTCCAAAAGCTTCCTGCTGTTTCAGGATATGATCCCATTACCCAAGTGCTGAGGTTACCAAAGTGGGGAGAGAATCCCTACTAAATTTAGCATGTTTGATCTCCAGTCATACTCAACGAGCGACAACATAGTTACTCACTCTGACTTGACAGGCTGTGCGTTTCACTGCCCAAGTACTTTTTCTGACACAGACACCCCAAATCAGCCACACAAACCACAGCCCTTTTGCCACCAGCTTGTCCCCAGCTCTCTGGCATCTCCCTCTTCTGTATTCACCAAGGTAAGTACTTGTATTTTCCAGAACTGACAGGTATTGGCTACCTGG
The DNA here is from genome assembly GCA_013397515.1 of Upupa epops. Taxonomy (NCBI): domain Eukaryota; kingdom Metazoa; phylum Chordata; class Aves; order Bucerotiformes; family Upupidae; genus Upupa; species Upupa epops. The sequence goes on from VZRI01008209.1 coordinate 192,638, forward strand.
CCACAGCAACGTTTTATCACCAGTAGGAGCCACCTGCTCACACATCAAACTATTCCGTAAGTGATATGCGGCACAAGAAAACCCAGTGAGAGCAACTTTCCCTACCAGTCTATCTCTGAGATTTTGCAGGTGCCTTCTCCTCCCCATGGTCTCTGTATCCACCTCCCCACTGCTCCAGCTGGACACTCCTATCACCATCAGAAATGAAAAGAGAAAGGAAAGACCGTGCCAAGGGCAACCTGTTGGGCAGAAGCTCCAGAGTGGCCACCTTAATTTCAAGGTTTTAATTAGCTTGACCAGCATGAGCAGTCTGAAATGAGCAGAGCATCCCAGTACTTTCCTGGGATGCAGGAATCCCACAGGACACTTTTGAGGGGTTCACTCCACATGAAGGGACCTTGCCAGGGGCTCGTGTGATGCAGTAAGAATTCACCCTGCTCTGAAACACAACCTCAACTAAATATAAAATAGACCAAGCCCAAATAGAAATCTACCCCCTGTCCTGCCCCCACAGGCCTCCAGAGGCTGCTGAGTGAGTTAATCCAGCAGCTCCTGGGGAGTCCATAACCTCCATAAATACCTCCCACAGAGAACATTTGCCCACAGCACGTTCTGCAGAAGCTGACCGGGTGTTTTGCAGACAGATAGGTAACAGTTCACCTTTGGGTTGCTCTCTGCAGCTGCCCAGGCACAGAGATCCTGGCTCAGCCACACATGAGCTGAGTATGGGCAAGTCTCCCAGCCACAGCAAGGCAAACCCAGCCCATGTAGTTGTGTCTTTAGGAGCTTAGACCCCAGTGAGGCTGAGTGGAAAGAAATCATGCAAGGAAGAACTCATTATCTAATAAGACATCAAACTGACTGCGAATGGTGCTTCATCTGCAAGAAACACTGTCGTCATCAGGCACAAACCAAGATCCTGTGCTGCTGCACTTGGAGTTGTTCAGTAATAGGCTGAACTAAGCTGTATTTGCTAAAGCAATTGAAGGAAAAGGAACTAATCATCCTGTAAATACACCAGCTTAGGAGTATTTAGTGCTTCCTTGCTTACAATTCACTACTTTCCACAAGTGATTAAACAGCTCATAAAACGAGGATTTTTGGATGTGCTGCTACATTTGGATCAGACCCACGGATGTCTGAAGCATGTCTGTAAGGCAAAGCGAACATCTTCCTTTCCAGCGTGGCTTAAGTGCTCAGAAGACTAGAAGATCATCTATAGAAAACAGCAAGGGGGAAAAAGGAGAATGCCTTTTGCCCTGGAGCAGAGCCCTCCGCACAGTCCCTCTCCTGCAGACATTCTCCTTTTCCTGGAGATGATTGGTGTGACATGCTGTGCCTGTCAGCAATGAACCATGTCTGTCCTTAAAATTAAACCTTGGCTTGAATTCGTCGGCTTCAGTAGGAAATAAGCACCTGCTTTGTTTAACTGTGCCTAAAGGCTCTGGAGAACAAGGACCATCTCATCTTATAATCAGAGAGGCCCATGAAGAGGCTTGCACAGAACCCCTGTTAATAGGGCTTGGTTCTGGGCAAAGCCTCATAGCCAACCAGCTACCCCTGGAGCACAAGCCAGCCCCAAATACCTCATTAACTGCATTTCTCTGTGACTTAAAAGCTCAGTCTCCAGTGCTCCTGGGTTCCCCTATCCCTATCCAAGATCTCTCCCCAACCTCTTTACAGGATTTCTTCTCCATGCAGCAGCCCTATAAATGAACATAGGGTTTGTCCAACACATTCCTGACCCAGCAGCAGCCAGATCACCTCCAGGGAGTTAGTTGTCTGTACATCACGGAGGGCTGTGGAAAAATCTCCTGGGGAGACAACTGAGGACACTCAATCATTACTGCTTTATGGGGGCCCTGTGGGACAGCATCACTTGTGCTTCTCATCAAGGGCACAGAGAGGGTTAAACTGCTGCTGGGGTGGACCCAGAGCACAGAAAGTGTAGAATGAGCAGAGAAATAAGTGAAATGAGAATTTCCATGCATATACTAGCACCAACTGTTTCAAACAGCTGTCACACGGGATTAGGATCATCAGAAGGGGAGCATAAAATTGTCATATTAGAAGGTAGATGATGTTCCAGAGCCCCAAACCCCAGTTAATCAGTGGATCTTGCTCCTGCTAACCCACAGTGACACCCAGCACTGCTGCCATCACTGGGAGAGCAGCATCTCTGCAATGCCTTTGGGCACCTTCCATCACTCAATCACCGTGGGCTCAGCTCCCTGCGTATTTACAGTAGCTTTCAAGGCTGTGGAACCTCAACATGTTCCAAAGGTTCCCAGCCAGCACCAGCAGAGGTACAAAGCCCTTTGTTGTTTCTTCTGCTGGATCCTCCCAGGACAGACTCTCCAAACAACTTCACCGTCCAACAGGTATTTTTTTAATGAGTTCCCTAAAACTACTAAACTGTGGTCTTGTTTCAAGACACCCATGAGCTAAAGTATTTTTTCTCTTGAGAAAGAAAACATGTTGAAGAAACTTTCATTCTAGTAAAAGCCTACAGAAGGCATTTACTTTCCAAACGGGATGTCACCCCTCAAAGACTAACCTCTTTTGGAGCAAAATAAATGACAAACAGTAGGCTGAGCACACCAATGCTCATCACCCATTATCCCCAGCCTACACCCTCTCTGCCCAGACTGTCCCCACTTCCTGCCTGAGGAGGTCCTCTTCTTTGTACACCCTTCCCATCACATAGGACCCTAAACCCAGCCAGACTCTAGTTCTTGGGCTTTCGGTCCATTTGCTCCAGTTGAAGGCAGAGAAGGGACACTGAAGCACCCGACACAGCCAGAACATCTCCATTCTGTGTTTTCAGTTTTGCTCTTTGGTTCTTACCCTGTAATGCACCTAAATGAACCAACCTTCAGTAAAACATCAGCAAGAATAAATACTTCTACCCAAACTGGAAAGAGGCAACTCAGATAGACAAGAACAATTCACTAGAAGATCAAAGTTTAAGAGAGAGAGGTCTCGTGTTTTGCTCTGCTCAAAGTCATGGTCAGTCTTGTGGTGCTCAGAAAGAGAAGGGAAGGCATCAGAGCAGAAGGTGCCTTTTGTAGCCTGCCTGGAGGAATGCATCAGGTCCTCAGCCAGCAGTCTGTACCTGTACTTCATCCCCGTCTGGGCTTGGATGGTCTCCTGCAGCGACAGTCCATGCAGGTGCAGGAACTTCTCCAGCTGCTTGAGTTCAGTGTGGCGGCTGCGCTGTCCCAGCCAGCCTACGGCCGGAGGACAGGCCCTGGGAATGGCGCTGAGCTTCTTCCCTCTGAGGAGCCCCTCACTTGGCTTCTGCAGGCTGGGCTTGTGGGGTGGGATGTCCGTGTAGGAGGGCTTGTACAGGTGCATGGTCCTACTGCAGGGCTGCAGAGACCCTCAGTGTTCAGCCAAGGAACCTCCACCCCATAGACTGCTGAGAGGAGAGCCCAGTGCCATCACACTCCTGTGTGGGACCATATGAGCTGGATTGTGTTGCCCAAAGCAACCACAGAACTGTGGAGCTGTGTTTTTCTCACAGCCATTCCTTGTATTATTGCAACTAGTTCCCTTCAACTGATGCCCAAGATGGATTCTGGCCAAGATCAGCAACCTCGTTCATCTGCTGAAGCCTATAATGGTCAAGTACCCTGCGGGATAAGGGCTGCCAGTGGGAACAGAGCACCAACCCTGTTTCCCAGGTCTTATATTTAGATAATGAGAAATATTTGTTTGGGATCTCATCCAAGGCAAAGAAATGTAAAACGAATATTCTCACAGGGTTTATCTGAGGCCTTGGCCAGGGTGGCTGAGCACTACAAACATCTACTCATTACAACTTTATTCCACATGGTCCACTGTGAGCTCTCCCAGCTCCGGTTACCCAGTCAGTGAACTTCCCCATATCTGCAGCCTCTGGGGGCTGCCACAATTAATTACAAAACAGACTGAAACACCAAGAAGGAAGAGATGACCTGAAAACAAACATACAAGGGAAATTCTTGAAAAAGGAATGAGCTACAGGCAACAAGCAAGGAACAAGCACCAGCTCTAGACAGGCTGCATGGACAGAGAATGACTGCAAGAGAGGAGCTGGCACAGATCCCAAGATGCCATCAGCTGCTACAGACCCTCCTGCTCCACAGAGCTCTTCGGCATAGGTCTGCAGGCGCTAGTCTGAGCTCTTCATCTAAAAATAAACCTACACAGGCAACAACCTGTTGTTTCACTACTGCTAAATAGCAAACAGAATCTGGTTCTCAGGGTCTTCATCCCTTAGGGTGATGGGAGCAGCAGCACAAGTTTTGCTACAGCACTAGAGTCCACAGCACCTAAGGGCATCTAGAGTCCTCCAGTTGATTGCATCCAGGAGACACCACAGCCACCTTCTCTGGCCAACACCAGCCCAGAGCCCACAACTCATGGCAATGCCTGAGAGACAACGTGGAGGTGTATTTCTGAGACTCTTCTCTTTTAAAACCTCAACCCACTTTCTGACCGTCATTTCAATCCCAACTATACTGGAAAAATAAGTTAAATAATCAAGTGATGGATATATCATCAACTCCACTAATCCATAAGTCTCCCAAAGCAGATAAACAAAGACTGATCCCAAACCCAGAACATATTTTAAAAGATTATATTTCAATGTCACAGAGGGGATACTGGCAGGGACGTCTGGATTAGGCAGTGGTTTATTCCCTGCAACTGTTATTTCAGAGTTCTGTGGGCACTAGCAGAGCTCAGTGTCCCAGGATGGGGTGGTAGGAAGGGTCCTAGGGGCCCCCAGCCGCGTGGTATGTGCCCAGAGACAAGGGATCCTGCTCCCATGGTGCTGATCAAATCAGACCATCAATGGTGCGTGCACCAGCTTTCCAGCTCCTCTCTGCAACACAAGTCAGGAAACCTGACCTGCGCCTGCAGCTGACCCAACCCCATAAGAACCGTGTTTTTCCCTCCCACCAAAGGCTGCAGCTGTGATCTCTGTGGCTGCATCTGCCTTTTGTTTCACTTTCTGTCAGACCCAGCTTCCTCCTCATGTATAATGCGGAGCAAGCCCACAGCAGAGAAACATTTCCACAAGCTTTCCTGAACTTTTTAGACACAAGATTTTTCACTGCTTTGGACTTTTAGAGGCTTGTATTGATCCCCAAAGTTATTCCCCAGAACTTCTTTTCATAGCGGTGTTTAATAGCTCAGGGGCTGGTGTGGACCCAGAACACCGTCCCAAGGAACAGTTCAGTCTAGTCCACAGAGCCACTCATGTTCCTTCACTGGGCTCATTAGACCGGTCTGCACTTACTAACAACTGGTTCCATCTCTTGTAGCTTTATCTTACTCCCTTTCAGTTTTCCTGTTCCTAATTTTTATTCTAATGACTTCTCTATTAACTTCTAATCCCAAGCGAGGTCTTGGTTTGTGCCAGGCACTTCAGGCATCCTCCTTTCGTGCAGGATTAGGGAAATTTCATCTGAAATCCCCGCTGCAACTGATGCATTTTTGTATTGCTGGGCAAAACACTGAATCGCCCCGTCCTTCCCACTCAGTCAGCCACTCCTGCTAAGGGACGGGGGACACTGAAACCATAACATCAGGAAGTTGCTACTTGAAGTTCCCATTTCATTAAGGGTCTTACTTGGTGCTAGAGATTAGAGAGCCACCTGTCTGATATGCACTAAGACCCCTTACAGTTGTTTTCTTAAAGGAGTACAATCAGATTGTGGAGACTGCAACATCTCAGATCAATTAGAAACACAGCAGCTGTAGATTTCCTCTCCCCAGCAGGTCTGAGAAAGGCAGGGGGAGACGGACATCCACAGCCAGCAGCACCTAAGAGTAGCTTCCCTGCCAGTACCTCCTACTCTGCACAGCACCAGCAACTTCTCGGCTCAGTCCAGCCTCAGTTACAGCCCCTGGGACAAACCAGCTCATGAGATGAGGCTAAGCGACCACAAGCAGCTTGTGCTGAAGAAGTTACAGAAACTGTACAGAATAAGTTAGCAGAATCTGTAACGCTGAAACATCCATCAGAATGCAGGAGAAAACACACGAACAATCAGAAAAGTCAGAGAGGGAAAGATCAAAGATGGGATTATTACTACTAGTAGTAGTATTGCAATTACAACTACTATTACTGTTACCATTATTACTACTACTATTTTAGTTATTATTATTAATTTTTAATTCTATCATACGCTGCTCCGGGGGGTGGGTACCTGTGGGGCATGCCGGTGGTGTAGGCGATGGTGTACTCGTGGGACAGCTCGCAGACCCGCAGGTACCAGTTCATCTCCAGCTCCCGCAGCAGGGCCAGCCGTCGGGCACGTTGCTGCGGCTGCCCGGCACGGGCTCGCACCTCCTTCCCGCTTTCCGAGGAGCTTTTCAGGGTTCTGTCCCTGCTCCCCAGGGAAAGCACCGACTGCTTCCTCAGCTTGAGGCTCTCCTCAGCGTTTTTGTTCCCCACGGTGCCCGTCCGTGCCGCCAGCATGGTGCCTCCTGGTGCGAAGGCAGCAGCCCCAGCACCGCGTTACTGCCCTCAGACCATTCAAAGGGATTTCATCCCTCACTTTCCTCCCTCTATAACCTCATGCCGGCCGCAAAGCCGTAACTAGATACGTGCCTGCAGGGCTTAGCCAGAAAGAAGAGCCGCAAACTTCTCATGGAAACATCTGTGAACAGCTTCCCTCTCACCCGCCGGCTGCGTCTGCAGAGGGCAAGGAGAAGGGCTCCTGAGAAACAACCTACAGACACGCACACAGCAACCAGCCCCTGCTGGACCCCACAGAACACGGGACTTGGGTGGGTAGTGGTGGGCAAATGGTCCATCCTGCTAAAGCCACAGCCAGGGGAGGGCTCCTGCCGGCGCAGGTGAGGCTCCACGTGTCCCCTGGCTGGCAAAGCCGCCCGCACGTGGGCTGCCCCAAACAAATTGCAGAGCCGGGTGTGGCCTCAGAGTCTGCACCAGCACCGCCGTGTTAGAGCTGAGCTGGCCAGGCTATCCGTGCTTTTCCTGCTCCCACATGCAGAGTCCCGGCTACTCGGATCCCCCATCCAGCAGTAGTTTCCATTTCTCAAGGGAGCTGCAGAAATTGAGGGGTTCAATCACCTTTATGCTGAGCAAGGTCATGGCTTTTCCTGATCCATCTGCTTTTTGAGCAAACGGTGTTTTGGGTATCAGGGAGGAGAGGACCTGATATCACACCTGAGCTGGTGTCCCTGTCAGGAATGAGATGCAAAAGCCACTGCAGAGATTACAACACTAATCACTGCAGCCACTTCAGTACCACAAATAGCCTTGTCTGAAGGGACAGAGCAGGCAGGGATGGTACAGCCACTGCAGTGCCCTGTGTGAAGAGGGTGTTTGCCCTGTTGGAGAACGGGGCTGAAGAGATTCATGGAATCAGGGTGCTTTGGTGGTCTCTGTCAGTCTCCCACTCACAGCAGAGCTGTTGCCACCTCTAGATGAGGTTTCTCACCGAAGTCTTGCAGAATCCCAAAGCTGGAGACCCTGGGGAAGCCTCTTCCTGCACTGCACCATCCTTTACTCTAAAGCTGTGGTCAGTATCCCCTGCCCGACCTTAGATTCTATGAAAGAAGAGTTTGGCTCTATCACTTTCCACCTAGGCCGCTCCAAGGATCTCCTGAGCAGACACAGTGCTGGGTAAGGTCTGGTCATGCTCCCCCTGAGGAGGCTGGTGTGAGGATTGTCCTGCTGGCTGCAACAGCTCCTCATACTCCAGGGTGTCCCACAGTTTGAAACCCCCCCTTTTCTTTCCCCTTACGTTTGTTTGTTTTGTTGTTTTTTGTTTGGGGGTTTTTTCTGGGGGGGATGTGTTTACAAAAGCAGTACCTTTTGCAAGGAGCCCCATAAAATCTACCTTCAGTAGAAACCAGTGGTATCTCACCTGTTTAGCAGAGATGGCATTAAAAAGTTTGCTGGAAGTTTTGCAAAACTCTAGGAAAAACTCCTCAAAATTTTGAGCTGGTTAACAATTCTGGTTCTGTGCCTGTTTGAACAGGTTGCCTCATTTGCCATTAAACTTTCTAGCACTTCCCCAAAAGGAAAAGGTTTCTAGCCACCCCAGAAACCTTTAAATCAACGCTCAGCAGCTGAAGTAATCCTCATTTTACAAACACAAAAATTCGAGATTATCAAAGTCTCCCAGGTTGCTTCACTTGGATGCTGGCTATCAGGTGGTTCAGGGTTGTAAGGTAAAGATTTGAATTTAGCTCTCTGTGGCTTTTTCCACCCTTGATGATTCTGTGATTCTATGAACAGCAAAATAAAGTTCTTGAGAGGTTTATTTTTACACGTTGTGACCGCCCAGCCTTCCATATTTATCAGTTCCTTAACCACAGAAACACCCTGCTGCTCTCCAAGACCTGGAGAGGTATCAGTCACTTCCAAAGTGAATTAAAAGCAGAGGCTCTCGATTTGTTGTTCCCTAAGTGGGACATTGTTGGTGGCACAACGGGCTATTGTGAGGGGAAATGTTCCCGCTGAGGTAGGTGACACTATGAGATATTGTCTGGTGCCTGATTGTATATCCTGGTGGGTAAGGAGAGCCTAGCCTGCCTCATAAAAAATGCAGAGATATTGTTTTCCTGAAAGCAAAGCTGTTCAGAAGCTTTAAATATTGATCTCAGGCTTCTGTGGTGGGACTGCAGGACTTGGCTTCCTCACCAGCTTGCTGAGCCAGAGTGACCACGCAGTCCAGCCTGGCATCTCCTGGAGAAGATGAGCCCTCTGCACCACACATAGGCTCCCCCATGGGTCCTAACCAACCAACACCCTACTCATGGCTATTGCCGGACCAGCCAGCCTCTGGGTTACTGCCCCAGTGAGGGCTGGAGATTGACCCTGGATCAGTCTGCCATGAGCATCTTTCCCTTAGGAAAAGAGAAGATGCCTCACCCTACACCCACCACGTGGTGCATAGCTGCACTGGATGAAGTTCAAACTGATCCCACCTTAGGGTTGAGGGTGTCAACCTCCTTTCATGTTGCTTTTTCTGGACACCCACTAGTTAAAAGGAGGAGCACTGGTTATAATGATGCATTTTTAACTCATTTATACGGTATATAAATATATGAAAATGCCTCTAGCTGCTCTGCACTTGCACCTTCTTACAGGTTGTGACCTAATCCTGACACTCTTACTCTAGGCTTTTGGAATTTTTACAGCTGCTTTTTATAAAATGGGATTTTTTTTTCTATCTGCTGTCCCCAGAGTTGGACCCACAAACAGAAACCATCTCCATGCTGGTCAGGATTCCCTGAGCCCACCCCTGCTAGTGCAGGTCCCTGGGTTCAGTGGGATCCCTGGGTCCCAGCAGGTCCCCTCTAAGCCCCAGCAGGCAGCCGGATGGTTAATCTCTGCACTGCCAGTGTAATGCCCTGCACTTATCTGTATTAAATGGACAATCCTGGGCTGCCTGCATGCGGGGAAGGTTATAGCAACAGGGGTATGGATCAGCCACAGGGAAAAAAATAAACAATATTGTCCATGTGGCCAGTTTTAAAGCAGAATGTTCCCTTAATTCCCAGCCTTGCCAGAATTTAGAATGAGGATTTAATATTTTCCTCTGGCTCAGACACTGTTTTAGCCAATCCTCCTGGCTTTTGTGATGTAAGAAGTGTTTCTAAAAACCTCTGGTAGATGGTTTGTTCCTGAGTGAATGTATATGTTTGACACAGTTGGTATTTGTAGGCATTGTTTAGAATCTCTCTCTCATGAGCCTACCAGGATGTGCATTTGTGTTAAACCTGTGCTGCTCCACAAGTGCCTCCTTCACCGCATTATGCAGGAAAAATCTGTCCTGAGCTTCACAGCTAATATATTTTGCCTGGAGAAGGCAAATTCTGATCCAGCAATTCGACTGAAATTCATTGTAAATTCATCCTGTTTTAAAATGCTCTTAAAACCCACCCACAAGCTGTTCTGATCCCAGTCCAGCCTTTGCATAGGGATCCCCCAAATCTCTCCAGCTCCATACACACATCTAAAATCTGCCTGCACACACAGCTACAGCTCATCAAGCAGGACAAACACAAATAAGCAGCAGTTCACCACTGAATCACACAATTGTTTAGATTGGAAAAGACCTTTACAATTATTTTAGTCCCACCACTAACCCTCCTGTCCCAAGGCCAGCACTAAGTAACAGTAATGCATACATATAAAAGAATAACACCAATAAAAATAATGTTAAATACTAATAACAACCTGTAAGGTCCTCCTTAGAGGTGTTTAAGGTATTTTCCAGCCCCATCTGTAAGAGATATCCAAGTAAACCTCTAGATTTCATCCCACAGGAGCACAGTAATTTTCAAATGTGTGATCTAATTAGCAAGAGCCTAAACGATACCCTTTAGAAGCTCCTGCTCCTTCTACCTTCTACTTAAGGTAATTGAAACCCCATCAGGGCAAGATTCATTAAGGTCCTTAATTGCTTTTAAGTGTCTCACCCTGCTCAGGCAGCGTTTGAACAAAGTGACTTACGAACAGCACAGGCAGGGCAGCTGCGACTGCTTGGGGCAGCCTTGGCAAAGAGCTTCCCCACAGTACTGCCAGCTCAAGAGATGCTCTGAGCAACCCTTCTGATCCATCTTTGTGTTTCCAAACTTCTGGAAGAGTTTCAGAGCAGCCCCTGAGCTGCTGGTCAATCCTGGCACCCCTGAATGCCAGGGGAAGGATCCCATTTCATTGGGATGACAGATATAGGAAAGTTCTCTGAAACATTCAGTGGGGTAGGCTGGGTTAGTGTTAGGTTAGTTGAGCATTCCCTGCTGTTTTAATTTTCTTGAAATAAGCTGGAAATGGATCTGACATCCCACCAGAGCAGCCCTCCCTCTGCACATTCCTTTCTTCACCACGAGCGGGAATGAACAGTTTCAAATCAATGTTCAGTTTTGCGTTCAGTTTTGTTTAGGTTCTAAAATCTTTCCCTTGGTTCCCCCTTGATGCTCTGTGAGTTAATCCCCCCAGACCCCCTAAATAATCACCACTGTGGGATCAGAACTTTGCTAGATGGGCACTGACATATCCCCCACGGGGTGAGCAGAAAGGACACAACGATAGAAACAGTGTCCCGTAGGAAAAATCGGTGAAATTAGCTGCATGTTGGGCATGACTGAATAACCAAGAGTTCAGTGTATGGATATAGGGCAGGTTTGAAAGAGAAATCTCAATATCCAGTATAGGAGATGTGGGTGTTAGTGTATCTCCACATACTCAGGCCTCTCCGGGCAGTGAGCATAGCAGGAATCATGGACTCATAGAATTGTCAGAGATCGGAAGTAACCTCAAAAGATCACCTAGTTCAATCCCCCTGCCACAGCAGGATCACCCAGACCAAGTCCATGTGGGTTTCAAATGTCTCTAGAACAGATGACCCCACAAACCCCCTAGGCAGCATCCCCTAGTGCCCCGTGACTCTCACTGGGAAGAAGTTATAGAATCGGTCAGGGTTGGAAGGAGCAGGAGGTACAGCCCTGAGTTTTGACACCCTGCTCCCATCCTGGAAGCAGACTAGTACAGGTACTGCTCCTGGGGCAGGAGCTTTTAGTTTCTTCATGGCAATTCCAGCCAGCTTCAGTTTGCTGCTGGATCTCTGTACCGCTGTTCCATCAACTTTACTGCATCTGATTGAAGGATAGATGCAATTGAAAGTGGCAGAGAGTAAAAAACACAGGATGGACTAGTTGCACGCTGCACATACTCCATAAATCCCAAAGGCAGCCCTTTGGAAGGCTCCCAGCTGCCTCCTTGAAAGGCATCAGGGAGTCGGGCAGCTCAGGCAGCACAAGATCACACTTAGCTTCAAGTGAGTCCATCTGCTGAAATTAAAGAACTGAAGTGGAAGTAGCTCTCTTCAGCCTTTTATCTCCCCAAGTAATTTTTAGCCACAACCTCAGAGCCAAGCCCCAGCCCTATCACACAGGAGCAAAAGAGAAAAACTCCTGGCTATGTTGATTTTTTTTCTTTCTCCTTGCTAGAGAGCTCACGAGCAGCTTTTCTGCGTTTGCTCAGGGTTGCACCAAGAGCAACTAGTGCTCAAGCAATCGTGATAAGGGGGAAGATGTCTGAAGATGTCTAAAGGTCAAGTGGAATCCAGCTGCTCAGGTGTTTCTGGAGGTGACTGGTGGCTCAGGGCAGAGGGGCAGGAAGGTAGAGCCTGGCTCAGCTCCCAGACACATGCTGCAGCCTTTGAAGCCCTGACAATCCCCCATTGCGCAGCACCTGCTTCAAACAGTTCGAAAAGGTGCAGAACCACCCACGTTGTTCTTTACTTTTCTGCATAAATTTCAGACAAAAAGGCTGATCCACTTTAGTCGACAGGGTTTTGTGTGGTTAATCCCCCCCTGAGCAGCTTCAAGAGCTCCAAGGACACGTTTCAGATTCTTCTGGGATGGGTCTGTGTGCCCGGAGGGTGCATTGTGATGAGTTTCCAGCAGTGGAGAGCCCCGAGTTGGGGTGGCAGTGAGTCAAAGTCCATGGGGTGGACCCTGGGACATTGAGGTGACACCTGCACCCTCAAACTCATGGTCAGGAGCCTCATCCCCACACCTGCTCCTTTTAGTCTGTGCTGGCAGAGCAGCACAAGCAGCCCCTCCCTGGAGCACCCGCCTGATGCTATGGTGTTACCATGGCAATGAGCACTACAGAAGCAACTAAAAATAAACAGCAGCTCTGAAAAGCACAAAAGATCGTCCTGAATCCAAACCCTGACTCAGCCACCTTCAAACCCAGAGGTGCTTGATGCCAGGTCCTTGCTTGGCTGCTACCCTGCTTTTCACAGCAGAGACATTCACCACCAAATTCAGCACAGAGCAGCAGTGTTTGCTTCGGTCCTGCTCCACGGCTTGGTTTTGCAACCAAGACTGTCTGGAGCTCCCCAGAAGCTGGTGGAAATTCTCTCCAGAGCCCTCAAGGTGCTGGGATCATCGAGAAAACCTCTTTTATTCCCCAAAACACACTAAATCTCACCACATTCCTAATGACCTTAGCAGCACTCCATGTGGACATCAAGACATGGGGCTAGCTGGGCAAACCCCAGGCAGAGCAGACATGAAGGAATGAGCTGGGTGGGCACACTGGTGCACTGCAGGGTCCCACCAGGGAAGTGACAGTGCTGGGACTCTGGTGTCTGTGGTCAGGTCACCATCCCCACAATCAGATGGCAGCCCATGTCAGAATACGCTAAATTATGCATAGCAACTTCTAATTATTGCTTCTTCATTAAGGAAGTGTAAGCACAAACAGGGTGCCAAACACCCTGTTCTGCTCAGGGTGAGCCCACCAGAGCTGGTCCCTGATCCCAGCCCAAGCACACTATGACATCTCCTTACCCTCAGCATCATGGGCAGCCAAAGCTCAAGTGCCACACAGCAGCTCTTCCAACCCAGCACTGACAGTCCATTCTATGGCATCATTACCACATATAACTACTAAAAAAACCCAAGTCAGTCACACCAAAGTTCAAACATAATATTTTTATTTGTGGATAAAAATTAAGGCTCACAGTACTTTTATCATTTCACAAGCAGAAAAAATGTTAAAAATTGAGAATGATGGGGAATGCCCCCAATACAAATTCCTCTAACTGCTGACATGTTTTACTGAAGACTCGAGGTGAACAATTGTACAGGGCAGCTACAGTTATTAGTTGGTAAACTAGGTGCTAAATATAATTTACTTTCAGAAATGTGAACAGAGTATTATGCATTTCTCCACTTGTGGCTGTCCGATACATGTGGATCCCATAAAACCACTCAAGAACTGCTGGGGTGATAACAACAGCCTTCCCAGAACAACTTATCATGTCTACAATGCATGGCACCAGGCATCAAAGGGGTGGGGGAGAGAGCTGGAGACCATAAATCCCGTTTTGATAAGACAGTTTGAGTATAGTGCAAGAATTTATGCCTAAAACTGTCAATACTCAACTTTCGGGCTTAAAAAAACCCAACAAAACCAAAAAGCCAAAACCAACAACCAAAGTTAAGTTCCTAAGATGCTCAGGAATTGCTGCCATGCTCCATTTTGTTCAATTATGGAAGCAACCCAGGTGATTAAGATGGTAAAAATATACACGAGACATCAGAACACAGAGGGAGGACATCATGTCTATAGCCAAGAAGCAGCTCCAAGAGAGCCACAGGCAGGGAATCAGATTTCTGCCCAGGTATGTGACAAGTTTATGGCCCCAATCCCATGGCATCACCATCACCACACAAAATCTCTTGTGGAGCTCCACCATCACTATGGACTACAGATTTATTTACACAGAGACCAACTAAATAGCTCAGTGAAAATGGAGGAAGGTTCAAGAGGTGCTTTGTATGTTCTTTATTTTTCAGTAATTCCTTCTCTTTCTCCTATTTGCTGTCAAGGCAACAAACTGGTGGCAGCAGGAACAAACCTACTCACAATGAATGAGCAACTGATAGAGCACCAAGAGGCTGAAGGATTTCTGCATCACACTGAAAAGACTTAGTTCTTGTCACTGCACCCTTAATGTCTGCGATACCAACAGCAATAAAAACAAACATCCTCAGCTTCTCCTGACAAAAGGAGAGTGTGTAGTCTAAGATCATAATTTCATTAGGGAGCTCCAAGATAAGCTCCAAATTGTGTGCAGCAGAACCCAGGCTGTAACAGATCCTGCCCCAGCAGACACACACCTACAACTCTGAGGTCACAGTAACAAAAGAACAGTGGTATGGAGAACCCTTTATGTACATCACAGAAAGCTCATCCAGAGGGCTCAGGGAGTTCTGACTGAGCTAGGTGAGAATTGCTACACCCATTTTGTAAAGACAACCAAGACAAATGATCAAGATCCATCTGCTCAAACTACAGGACCTACCAGGTTCCTATAAGCAGAAATTCAATTTCCATACACTGTAGGCAGCAAATCCAAGAACAAGCAGAAATGGTGTGCTATCAGAGGAACAGAATGAACACTTACAAGCCAGTATTCCAGTTCACAGGTCTATGCAAGTGGAAATACTTATGTCCATGACATTCTCCATTTTATTGAGCAGTTTTAAACAAGCATTTTACCCCATAACACTACAGCAAATGTGCAGCTGAATGAAAATCAACTGCTTGTATTAGAAATAAAAAGGGATAAGAGGGATGAGCCTGGAGACACAGTTACAGTTCCACCAGCGGAGGCACCTAGCAAGAATTTCACCGTTACCTTTCACAGACAGCAACGGCAGGACACACTCTAACCTCTCAGGTGGATGGAAATTGCTTTGCCTCAACACAGGGGAAAAGCACAGGTGCCCAGCGTAACCATCTCTCAAATTATTGCTTACTTAACTACATCAACAGCAGAACACGAATGATGGGAGGGACCTATGCAGATGGGGTAAATCAGCACTAACACCGCAACCCCACACTAGCAACTAGAACGATCTTAAAAGATCAAGCTAAGCACAATACCATAAAAATAAAACTCCTGTAAAAGCAAAGACACAGAAAATAATCTGTCCTCAAGTATAAGGAAAGCACATGGCAACAGGCTACAAAGGGACTGGCACCACTGCCCTGTCCAGAGTCTGACAGATGCAGCTGGAACCAACATAAGCCTGCTGAGCCAGAACAGACAGACAGAGGTGACTCCATCATATTTTAGCATTTTGCTCTTCTGAAGCTCAACATTATTGCCACAGGCTGGTATGTCAAACACTACAGAACAGGCTAAACAGTCTACAACAGATGCACAGTAATTCCACAACTCAACAGTACCCACTACTCCATTTGGCAAAATATTTATTTATAATAAATCCGTTCAAATGCAGTTGGTCACAACGAATTAGACTTGGTTTTAGGTGTAACAATGCTTTTGGTAGAATAGACTGTCTCTTTTTACAGTGTACAAAAACAGAGACTCTGAAATGACAACGGTAACACATGTGAAGACGGGAAGAGATGGGTAAGACAAAGGCAAAAGCAATAGGAATCCATCTGCGCACTGGCAAGGCTGCCGTGATTATTTACCCGTACAAATCCTCAGCCCCACTTGGTTATCCCCAGCACAGCTCTTAAATGCAGGTCTACACTCCAGGAGAGGAATCTGATGCAATGTAGCAGCTCCAGTCACTCTTTCACAGTACTGCATGTCAACACTGGGAATGGTTTCTGATATGATTTAGACTGCACTTTAATAGAAAAAAAGTTAATTACTCCCACTCCGTAGTTCCTGGGGGCTTTGATGTCAAGTCATACATCACCCGAGAAATGCCAGGGATCTTCTTAATCTCCGCCACCATTTTCAACACAACCTGTTGTTGAGGAAAGGGAGAGAGTTGACCCTAAGTAAACATACCTGGTGAAAGCTACCCAAGAAAAGCTTAAGGAAAACTTTGTTCACATTAATCCCGTTATATACAAGAGACACTGTGCGTTAGCACTGCAGCCATCAGTACATTACAGCTAATCAAGGAATAAAATCAACTCAAAGCCTCTAGTGTCATGCTATCTGCAATGATATTTGAAACTTGCTGACTTTTGGAACTGGGTGTCAATCCCCATACATTTCACTCAAGTCAGCAGCTCTCCAGCCGAGATCATGAGTCAGCAGGATCATGAGCTCTTCCCTCTTACTATCACCAGGTCTCCGACCATCATACCTAGCTAAACCACCCTAGACAAAGCTACAACCTGAGTAAACCCCTTTTGAAAAGAAAAAAAGGCATCTAAAGCATTTCCATTGAGCTGTTCTCCAGAGCTCACAATCAGTTCCCCTGAACAGAAGGATTCTAGACAAGATCTTGCTGATCCTTAGAAGTTCTCCTTCCTCAAAAGTCTCCCAGTCCACAGCAGCACCACTTACATGACATGTTCTCCATAAAAAATCATGGGAAATTTGTCAAATACAATTCTTCCCCCATAAATACCAATTTTCTCCACAATCTCTACTATCCTCTTACCCCACTCATACATGGCATCTCACATTTTGCACAATGTGGGATTCTTCTGTTTGGGTTTGGTTGCTTTGTTTAAAAAAAAAATAAACACCAAAACAAAAAACTTCAAGGTCAAGTGAATCCTCATAGAACAGAAGAGTCAGGACTGTTTCAATTACTAATGCAAGAAACCAATTTCAAAATCCCAGCAATGGCTAGGCTACTATTTCTTAATTGATGGCGTTTTGGCTCAGACTCTGCTGGAAAAAGCCTTCATCATACCCATCTGCCAGCTTCTCATTTTGTTACAGCCTTTCCTTAACACACCACCATATTCTTCCTAAATCAATACTGTAAGAGACAACAAAATGGCACTAAAATCTAAGTCAAGGCATGCAGTCAAGGCCGAAGGAAGTGAAAGTGAGTAATCTACAGCACTAGCTCACAATGAAAATAAGCTTGAAAATCCTCGTTACCTCTTCTGGAACCTCATTACCAGGAGTTGCTGCAATACCAGTCATAAAATCGCTTGTAATAAAAGGTCGAATAACCACAGATCTTTGACAGGAAGGTTGTTTCTGTAGGGGGTCCCGATCAAAATGCAGCGGTGTCAGTATTATTGGCATCTGGCTAATTTTTCCTGCATAACCTTTAGAAAACAGGAAGACAATTGCATTAATGTTGTTTAAAGACACAAGTGTGAAAGAACTTGTACATAATGTCACACACACTTCAAACAATATAAACTAGGAGCTACATTTCTATTTTCTTAGATCTCACTGCTCACCCTGGATAATCAGACTTGGTGAGTACATTAAAATTATTCAGCTTGCCACTTGAAATCTTTAGTGATTGCAGGCATGTGTAACAAACCCAGACGATTTCTGTTATCCTTTAAATTGCTTTCATAGCAAATTACAAAACTCTTCTTCCCACACAATATAACCACTGTGTTTTATCTATCCCCATATTAAGCTCAGTGAAGAGCCATTCACAAGTATCTCTTAATCTTTGGCATAAGTAGGGAAAAGCTCTTAAGTATCCCTGTTGCTCCTGGGTGATAGATAACTCCAGGCAAACTTCTGGTTTTTGGGGCTTATTTTAAAGTGTCTCCTGAAAGCTAGTCCACAGATATTCTAATGCACTGTTCAAATGATCTTCATGTTGGAGACCAAGATGCACGACAGCATAATACCGGTGCAGGCTCTCACTCTGCTAGCACTGGCCTCAGCTGTTGGTACAAGGAGCCTTGTTCACATGTTAACTCCAGTCTTATTTTTGGGAGCGATTCATTCACACAAAGCCAAGTGTCACCAAAAGTTAGCAAGACATCTACAGTTTTATAAGCACACTCAACAGTGTCATGCTCAGCCTTTGGAAGCTATTTTGGTACAGGTTGTGGTAAGACAGCCTTGCAAACATAACACGTATTTATGAAAGAAGCTACAATTCCTATCATGTAAATGAGTGGTGAACTGCTTTCCACACACATCTTCAAATATAATTCAGCAAAAAAACCCAACAATGACCACCTCAGAACTACTTGCCTGTCATCCCATTGATCTATCATGTTTTTTGGTGATATTGGAGAAGCCTGTAGATTTTGACAGTGCTGCTATAACTACACCCAGTTTGGTTTGCAGGGATCTTGAAACAAGACTCTAACCCATGGGGGCAAGGCAAAGCACTTACCAGACTCCCTGAGAATATTGTGAGCCTCAAAATCAGCCTGACGTAAAGTGCTGAGGACTCCTGTTGTCAGGAAGGTGGGGGTGACATCTGTGGGAGGCTCTTTGACTGGCGGACCAAATACATACACAACTCTGGAGAACAAAAATGATGTCAGAATAACATGGTATTTATGTACAAAACGTAAAGAAAGGACTGCAGTGCAAGTATTGCAATGACAACATAAAACTAGAGAAAACAGTAACATTTGATTTTCCTTATTGCAAACCAACAGCTGTTTTCAGTACAGAACACTAAATTTCTAAATCTACGTAGCTGCATCTGCAATAAATTACCTTCTGAATTCAATCCTGTCACATGAGCTTTATCTTTTTAATCACATTTGCTGTGTTTTGTGTGTTGCAGAACAAAAAGCAAAGTGTAATATTGTGTAACTGGCCTCATACAGGGATTGACAATGACATATTCAAGCAAGTTACTTGCATTTGTAGATACAAACCATGAATACTCATCTAAAATACAAAGCAGAAACCTGTGCTAGCTTTACATCCCAGATTTTTGTGTGCAATATAAAGCTTCTGAGCACAGCTGTGCAGAACACCAACTATTTCAGTGCACTCTTCAGCCCAACAGCTTCGGCGTCCCTACAAACAGCAATGCAAGATTCTGAAAGCATGCCCTGGTACAGCAGGACTCCTAGAGATGTGGCGTACTCAGGAGGTGCTACTAAATACAGAAGGGTTTAAAAATGACAGCACTGCTGTAAATCCAGCACAGACTTTGAAACTGCATGTGTAAACCTGATTCTATTCTGCTTTTTGTTCCCCCTGCATTTAAAGGACTATCTCGCAATTCAAGGTATCACCTTTAAGAATAACACCTCTCCCAGGAGGTGTCACAGGTACAAAATGAAGTGATGCTGTAAGCCATTCTGAGCAGTTCCAACAGAAAGCCTACAGCCAGGCAAGGACGATGCGCGTTCCCTGGGAGCAAGTTATTACCTAAGCAACTTCAGCTGCCAGAAAAGTTATGGAATCAAGTAACTAGAAAATGCATATTCACAAGAGAGCTCAATTAAGATTAAACTGGTGAGCTTTGGAGCTCTCCTATAAGCCATTAGAACTGGTGATCCCACATGAATTTCCATTTTGACACAGCAAAAAATAAAATACTGCATGACAGCAGAGCTCATCAGCTGGCTCAGGATCTTTCACAGAAGATTTTGCATAAGTTATACTGGATGTTGTCTAATCAAGTGCTCAAGGAGATAGATTATCTATTTCTTTTTCAAGCTGGTAATTCCAGATATAAACATGATTCACTTCCTGTATGTAACCACCTGTCCAACATGAAAAACTCTATCACAGATGAAACATAAGAATGCTTACACATGCTCAGCTTCCTTGCATTAAGTAGATCATTGGAAAGAAAGATAACTCAGAATTCTTACCTGTTTATGTTGTGGCACATGCGTGGTACAAGCCTGGCAAGAAATGTAAGAGACTCCCAATGTGGAGCATCTTTACTAGAGATTCCACAAACATAGCTATAGGAACGACAGTCACCCTACAAATTTAAGAGAAAATATAATTAAACGTGAGCTTTGTCACCAAAACAGTTTACACCACTTTCCTGTTTATCCTGTAGGCTATGGGACCATATGTGCCAGTGTTTATCAGTCACTACACTGGTGAAATAAACTTGCTGATACACTAAGTGAATAAGAAAAAAGAGTAATAAGCTACCTGTGAGTGTGCAGCGTTATTCAGCTTTAACAATACCATCAAACACAAGACCTGGCCCTTGCTCAAGTGTCTATTTGAGTATCAACACCTTTGTACAAAACCAGCACCACCAAACAAGACAACATAGGTTTCAGAGTCACTCACAGTTTATGGTTATTGAGTCAACCCTTTGTTTTCAATCTTGAAGCAGTAATTATTCTGCTTTACTGCAGCCTACCATGCCACTAGCAAGCAGCTTTCAGAATACCCCTCAAATTAACCCACTGACCTGCACTCCCACAGTTTTGATTGGTAACAAGAAGGCATTCAGTGAATGTAGGCTTGTAATCTGCATCAGCTTCTCCTGGTCTTCCTCAGTTGTACATGCTTTGACTCTCTGCAGCAAAGTGTGTGGCTGTGCAATGATGCAGAAAAGTAAATTTTAATAAAACATTCAAAGAGAACTTAAATAGTAATTTTATTTGCACTGTGTAAGTAGCTGTTGGCTTAAATTTAGTTCATTTCTAAAGCTGAAAGGTATTCTTCTATATTTCAGCAGAAGCAAGTTTATTGGATTAGACCAAGTATTTTTAAGCTGAAGCCCTCCAAAGTCCATAAATGAATCTTACGCTCATTCTCTTATACAGAACCATATTTTTCAGTGTTGTTTATTTCAGATACAGAACAAAGCAATATACTTTAGATTACACTACAGTTCAGGGAAGGAAAATCTCCTGATACTGTGTAATTTGAAGTATCTCCAGAAATCTCATGCACAAAGTTTAACTAAACCAAAACCTATTCACTGTTTGAAAGATACAAAACTTCCATGTTTCAAAAGATGTTCAACACTTGGACCAATCATAACACTAAGTTCTACTGTGCAGCACTGAAGGGTTTCAGGTGAGTTCTACTGGAGTCCATTGCTCCTTAAACTGCACTGACAAGTAGTTCCAAACTTTTAGCAGCTCAAACCTCATTGCAGGCCACTACAGAACTGTCACACGGACTTTTCTACCCATTAGAATTGACAATTCTTTACCTTTTTAACACTTGCGGAAAAATCTGCAACTATTTTCAAAATGTTGTTTGTTTCAGCAAAGTCTTTGCACACATAAGGCTCTTCAGCACATATCACTCGGATTGCTAGACCAGGTCCTGCAATGCACAATTGAAAAAAGTAGTATGCAAACCACAGGAATGACTACTTTCCTCTGAAATGGGACAGCCCCTGGATAGCAGATCTATCCGTGATCACAACAGGCTTAGCTGTTGTCATTAGACTTCAAAATACACACAAGCAGTTTGTTCTGGTTCTGTTTACTGCATTTAAACATTATTTGCCTATATCTTAAACTGGATGGTTGAGTAAGGCATCAGTTAGTGGTGCTGAAGCCTGGTGGATGCCAAACCAAAGTACACAGGAATCTCCTCCTCCCTTTGCTAGGCAACTGGGATGAGTTGGTTATAATAAAGAGTCAAGCCTCCACTATTTTTAAAAAGACCCCTGTTGGGTATTTGACCTTTTAACTACTTAATACAAAAGCACATGTAACTTGCTAGAAGTGCCTGAAGACAGTTTCTTGTATTTCATGCATTAGCAGAGCAGCCCACGTGCTCTGCTGGTGGCTGCTACACACCCTGCAGGACAATTCAAACACAACAGAAACCAGAACCCTCTTAAAAGGTTTTGCTCTATCATGCACTTGGATGTTCTTTGGTAGACAACTGCTATTTTCCCATCCAAATGCACTGAAAACAGTAAATGCCCTTCAGAAACGCAGATATAGGCAATTTTTTTCAAGTGAAGACACATCTGACAGCTCAGGCAGTGTTCACTGTGCTTCACTGCTAATTTCTGTCAAGTCCATTATAAAATGTATCCTTTAATCATGTTATTATAAAACTGATCTCAAGCGTTCTTCTGAAGAAAGATCCTACTTCAGTAAAAAGTAATAAATCAATCCATTTATTCCTCTTTAGAGATAAGTTTTATGCTCCAGCATAAAATCAATTCTACACGTTCATATATTGTAAACAACACTGAAGTGACCCATTGCCCTTCCCTAAGGGGCACAGACCACCTCTTATACCTGGGAAGGGATGCCTTGAGACCAGCTCTTCAGGAAGACCAAGTTCTCTCCCCAGCACTCTCACCTCATCTTTGTGGAAGTCTTTCAGTGGTTCTATTACTTTACCCTTAAAAAGGCAAACAAAGGCTGTTTATGCTCCAGCTCACATATGCAAACAAAAAGGTTACAGCAGCCCAACTGTCCAGCTTTTCATAGTTTCAGCCACCACCACTTCCAAACACACCAGAAAGAAAAGCACATGTGCACATGGGTTTGTAAGAACAGCTGCAAGACAAAGGTTAAGACAAGGAAGCCAAAGTTTGTGCCAGCTTGTATCAGAAGTATCAGTAGCTCAACCAGTGCAGTTATAAATACTCTGTCTTTAGAAACTCAGTGCAAAGGGGCAGGACATCAGCTGCTTATCTTCAGACAGTTGAATGTCCTGTATTCATACCATCTTCTACCTCTCAGCTGTCACCCACAGATATCTATGTTGGGCCACTTCAGAGAGAATTGTGAGCTTTCACCATGACAACTAGCACACAGATTATGGACACCAGCATACTGCTGGCAGACAACTGATCAGGTTACTGGTAATGTGATGCAGAAGCCAGGTGAGAACAAAAACCACTCATCCCTGTGGTACCTGAAGGGCCTGTCCCTAGATTTCAACCCATTTACGCTTACAATTCTGGCGTTTTCTCAAGAGAAAGGAAATACTATACCTGCAGCACTGAATGTTGCTAGAGGTTAACAAGGAGAGCTTTGGCCTCTCTCTCAACAGGAGTTGAGTATCTTTTCACTAAATCACAGCCATAGCTCTTGCCTGAATCCATAATGTGCCAGATCCAGACTATCAGTGCCCAAAGGCTAGTGTTCATAACACAATATCACAGAAGACTGATTACACCATGAATTCCACCTGAACCAGAATAAAAATTGTCCAAGAAGCCTTAAACTCCTCTCCTGCAAAAGGCATTTGGCAGTGCTCTGCTTCCTTATTAGGACACAGGTTTGTTTTGAGGGTTAGCAAATGCAGGCGTGAGGAAATAACTTTCAGATGATATTTTCCTTGGTAGCCAATGCTGGACAATACAATTTTGACTAGTTTGGGAAAAAAACGCAATAAATTGCAAAAATACTATAGTAGAATTTAAAGGCCCTCATCAGAATTAAGCCACATCAACGTGGAACAGTTATACCAGCAAAATATCAAGGCTGTTCATCTTTGACACTCAGATTCACACCATGAGAACTAGAAGGAAACACCAGTATCCACATTATCCACATTTTCATTTACCTCTTCCCTTAACTTTCGAATCAACTCGGTGTCATTATGATGAGTTTTGATGACTTCAGCTTTGCCACTTGCAACGAGGGAAGCGCTTTCGATAAGATCAGGTCTGAGGGTGCCCTGAGCAAGAAAAACCTCTTCAGGTTTCAGATTCATTTCTCCGATAACTTCATTGGCAATCTAGAAGATTGAGAGAAAAAAGTGTTCCAGTCTACCATTTCATTCTCCAAGGACTGAAGGAAGATAACATTGTGCAAGAAATGCTACTGAGCTGCAAAAGCATTAACAAGCATGAAGACTCCTGATGACACCAGCCCACTGCTGAAACAGTTCCTTTGATTAAAAAAAATTCCTTTCAACACATGCAATAAAAAGTAACAGCCAAGCAATACAGCAGATCTAACCATCTAGTTAATAATGTTCACAAAGCACACTGTGACCTTTGGTAGCCAAACGTTTTAAGCCGAGGGTAATGTATGAATGGCCAAAATCCCAACAAACTAGGTTTTACCTTAACAAAGGTGTCACCAATAATTTTTCTTTTTTCTTCAGGACTTGTAGTCATATTTAAGGTCTTGCTAATCCTTTTACGTGGAGTCCTGTCCTCATCTGAGATGGGTAGAGTTGTTGTACCATTGTAGAAGGAATGAGCTGCGTTCACCACTGTATGGAACAACAGGAATTTTTTCGCAAGGCCAGTCAAGATTTTTATGCAACATTGCAGTAAAATAAGTTTCACTCTATTGCTTTAAAAAAATAAAAATTGTTCCACTCCTTTGACTATTAACTGCTTTGAACAGGCTGTTCAATATCTCAAGAACTGCAACAAAAACATTTCATTTCTGTTATTAACCTAAGCGAGGGCAATTTTTTTCCAATGACAAGGCTAGGCAACTGCGTGGCAGTTTGTTCTTGCTTCCCCTCTCAGACTGTAAATTTACTCACTTTACTTAAGTAGTTTACAGGATGGTATTTCCCCAAGGCCCTTCTGCAACCCAAATTAAAACGATGCAATATTTACTTAGGGTACATTATGTCTCTTAATTTAGAGAGGCTCTGAACCCAGAGATCAGCTTGAGGCTCTGCAGCATCTTTTACCAGCACTCAACTCCATGACCTACAGAAGGAGCATCTGCAGCACAGGGATTCCTCCAATTTGTTACTCTGGCAGCCTTCCAGAGCCCAGGTTTATTGGTCTACAGAGCGCAAAGTGAAGACATATTTTGTATGTCTTTTATGTGTAGACATTGCTGTGAGCAGGCCTAAGGGGTTCCAAATTAGCCACCACTCTTTGATATGTGAAGTCTAAGAAGTGCAAAGATTGATTAAAATCAATGAGACCAAACACTAAATGGACATCATTTTAGGAGACTGGCCACACCATTATTAGTATCAGGAGTATTTAACAGAATTATGGTACCTTTAACTTGAATTCCAAGTTTTTTGAGCGCCTCTTCCACAGACTGACTCTCTCTTTTGCGCATAAAACCGTTGTCTATGTGGACAGCTATGACCTGATCTCGGTTTAAAGCTCTGTTCAAGAGAGCAGTGCACACTGTGGAGTCCACACCACCACTGAGTAAAACCTAAGGATAAGTAAAAAAGAAGACCACAGAAACTTGGTCAGCTGTCCACAGAGAAAGTATTAATGACTAGTTCACATAAAACTGAGGATAAGCACGGACTGTTGACTTACAGTCAATTATTTGGAAGAAAACATGAATGAAAACAATATTATTGACCCAATTGTGCAAACTTTCTAAAACCTGTTTAATAAATTACCTGAATCACAGTAACTGCATTTTCCAAATTAACCCAAGTAACCGCATCATGCTTTCACAGACAATGCCTCAGCTTCAATCCAACACACTTACCAGAACTTTTGATGAACCCACTTTCTCTTTGATACCTTGAATGCACTGGAGTTCTCTGTTTTCCACTGTAAAGGTACCACTGCATCCCGCAATATCATAAAGAAAATTCTTTAGGATCATTTTTCCATTCACTGTGAGGCTGACTTCAGGGTGGAACTGTGCTCCATACAGTTTCTTGGATTCATTTGCTATGCCTTTGTGGGGGGGGAAAAAAAAGCATAACAAAAAACACCCAAACTGGAAGTGAAATGCATACCCAGGGAAGTCAAGCATGTGTTTCTGAGCAATGCATTGTGCCGCATATTGACACAAACCACCAATCACAACTCAAGACTCTGGTTATTATTAGGAACAAGGATACTGTTACATATTTAGAACACACAATCCCCTAGAGAAGAAGGAAAACACTCAGACATCCTAGAAGAAACTATTGCCAAAACAGGAAGTCAATTACATTAATGTTTTCCTCACCACAGGTTTGGAAGACTTTCTGTAACAAGACAACCCTTTAAAGGTTGAGGTTTTTTTAATTAGTTACTGTCCGACTTAAAAGCAGTATCTTGAGGGTTGGGTTTTTTGGTTAGTTTTAGTTCATTTTATTTTAAATGATAGATTAAAATAAGCCAGATGAGTACTTCAAGATCTTACTTAGTGACTCAAAACCTCTTTAGGTTTAATACATCTTCCTCTCCCCCACCTTAAGGGTACACATTTTATTTCAAGACAACACACATACTTTGAAACCACAAAGAAATAAAAGAAAGTCAAATTTTCCTTAAACTACCAATTTAAAAACAGGACCATTCATTTTCAGGTCTATACATTATCATGGCACCACAATGCACAAGCAAACACACAAGAAATTGTTACAAAAATTCATTTCTTTGCCAATTAAATATAAGAGACAGTCTGTTTCCATGTGGTTCCAACTAGTGCCTGCTGTAATTCTTTACCAAGCATTATCACACAATTTCAGTTTAAAATAAATACCTGCTATAATGTTCCCAGACTGTGCAACCACTTTGAATCCATCAGCTACTTTGTCCACACTGTCACCATGAGTTAGAAGCACAAGCTCTTCCTTCTGAAGGCCCCTAAAGAAAGATTAAAAACTAGAATCAATTAATAAGGAAGAAACCTACTACATGTCTTTCTAAAGGAATCCCTCAGGGCCCCAAAAAATTAACATCTCCAGGATTTCCTTCCCAGAAGCAGTCATCTCCAGCTATGAGATGCCTCCATTGGAAGTTGCCGAAGTTGCCTAAGTTCCTCTACGCTTCTTCATGCAATTGATTCTTTGTCTTAATTCAGAAGGGAGCTTTAGATTGGGGTTTTTGTTATAAACAAAATAATTTGAAGCATCTAGAAATAATCAGGAGTCCCTGAGAGTCCTGCTGATTATTTCAAAGCAAATCTTAGCTTTGAGCAAGAAAGACAATGAAGCACTTCAGACTTTAGGCAGAGTATAAAATCCTGCACTAGCCCTACAGGGGTAAGTTAATTACATTTCCAATTTCCAGGCTGGAATTTTCCATACTATTTTGATAACTTAAAATGTCTGAGTACCTGAACAATGAACACGTGTTATCCAGTGTAATGCTGAACACCCCGTCTTCTCGGACACTCTTCTTGTGAACCGTGCCTCCGAATACCTTATTCATCATCTGTCAAAGTGAGAATACAACATAAAAAAGGACAGTTGAACTGCTGGACAAAAACTAGTATTACCTATCCCTTAAAGGCTTTAACTTCCAGAAGCTGAGGGCTTTATTTTAACCCTAGCTTAATATTACACTTACTGGCCGATTTCAATTGTTCATAATAAAGTAGAACTGTGTTAACACACACACTTGATTCTCAAGTAATTCCCCTGCTTGGGGCTAGCTAACATGCTTTTCAATTTCCTTGACTTTTTGAAGTGCATTTTAACATAAGACATGTTTGCCTTTAGAATAGGGAGGGCCAACATTGTTCCAGTAATTACCAGCTTCTCTTAAGGAGTTTTTCCAGCCATTATTCAGCACTTCTGAGGTTAGCAAATCACTAACCCTGGAGAAAACCAAAACATACAAGACAACATCACGCATCTAACCCATCCAATGCTTCTTCAGAAGTTTGTTCCCATACCCAGAGTCACCCTCCACGCCAAGGCAAGGAAGGTTTTTGTGGGTTTAAGGACTTTAACAGTATTTTCAGTACATGTGGTACATTGTTTATACTGAAAAGTAGGGCCTTTAGCAGTTCACCTTCACTTTGTGTCAGAAATGAAGCCTAGAAGAGGGCTGTAGACAAACAGATCTCTCAACAGCACCTGCATGCCGTAGCAGATTCCAAGAACTGGTTTTCCTATTGTGAATATGGCTGGGTCGAACCATGGTGCATCTTCTGCATACACAGAGTTTGGTCCTCCAGATATGATGATAGCTCTGCAGGCAAACGATAAAGACAACATCAACTCCAATGTACTTAGCAATCTATTTGCTTTAAAAACTGACATTATCTCACCATGCTCCAACAATTCTCTATATTCTAATATAAATTTTAATGCAGATATCCCAACAAACAGTTCAATTTTGATGAGCTACAGCTGCTACACCAGAAGCCTAACAGAGAGGTGGTTCAGAAGTCTAAGCAGATCAGATATAAACCATCTTAAAAAGTGAATCACAGACTGGTTTGAGTTGGAAGGTACAGAGCTCATCTGGTCCCAGCTCTCTGCCATGAGCACCAACAGCACCTCTCATCAGACCAGGCTGCCCCATCCAACCTGGCCTTGAACAATTCCAAGGATACAGAAGCCACAACCTCCCCAGGCAACCTGTTCCAGTGCCTAATCACCATCACTGGGAGCAATTTCTTCCTAAGATCTCATTTGTCCTCTTTTAGCTTGGAACCATTCCCATTGTCCTGTTGCTAGAGTGCCTTGTACAAAATCCCTCTCCATCTTTCCTGTAGTCTCTTTTAGGTACTGGATTGACTATTTCAAATTCCTCACAGCCAAGTGCCAATTACAAGAGAAACAAGACGACCAACATCAAATGCAGAGCACGATCATTTAAATATATAGACACACTTGGTGATGTTAGTGCCATCTGGAGGTAAGCAACTTCAAAGAACAAACTGACAAAATTTCCAGAGCTGTTGAAAAAATGTCCCTTAAACCACCCCAACTGCCAAATGAGGCGGCATTAGCCACAGGCTGTGAATGGTGTGTACGAAGTTGTTATGCAATAAAAAGCTACATCTTTTTAAAGGATAAGAGTTTTGCAAACCAGGATGATTCACGAAAGCATGAACTGCAGAATCAACAGCCAGTCAGGCAATGCCTTTTGGCCTTGGCAAAGGATGGAACATGGCTGTACCAGACCTTGGACTCATGGACTGTTTATCCCACAGAGAACATCAAATTTGTTATTCAGAGCAAGAAAAGCAAAACAGGACAAAGTAGAAGTTGCATGTGTGAGATTAAATACACTTATTAAAATTCTCTGCTGGCATGGTCCAGGGTGTCAACCAAGAACAAACAAAACAGAACACTGAGCAGCAGGAATGGGCAGTGAGTTTGCAGCATCTGTACCACCAGCAGAAATAATCATGTCCTGAGTGCTGCAGTAATGAGACTGAAAACTCTTACTAACTCATGGTTTCTATAATTCCATGTATAGAGACATTTACTGAAGTATCATATTTACAAAACACTATTAACTATTTCATTAAGGGAAACACAGCCACATCTACAAACAGAGAAGTCAAAATAGTTACACACTGCCCCACTCAAAATACTGCCTTAAAAAAAAAAAAAAACACACAACCCTTCTTTCCATCCCAATTGAAGTCCCACAGATCACAGGAAGGTTGTCCAGTGTGCCCAAGGATTAAAGAAAAAAAATGAGCAGAGGTGTAGCAGGAACCTGAGTCTTCTCAACAAGCCAGAAAACATTAAAACTAGTATGGAACGTAGAATTGAACAGTTCTAGTGTAGCACCAGGCAGGTTCTTGCATACGTTCTTGACATGGTAGCAAAATGCCTTTTTCTGCTTTACCTTAAACCCTTCCAAACCAACCTGATTAGGCTGGAAAGCCTGTTTGCAGTGGATTAAAGGCACATCATAAACTATGTTAAAATACCAGGAGCAAAACACATACACAGATATCCTTAGCTCAGGACTGGCACCAATAGTCATAAAGGGCCAGAATTCACAGAATCCTAGATCAGTTAAGGTTGGAAGAGATGTTAAAGATCATCCAGACCCATCCCCCTGCCATAGGCAGGGACACCTCTCACTAGATAAGGTTGCCCAGAGCCCCATCCAACCTGCTCATGAACACTTCCAGAGAAGGGGCAAAATGGAGTGACAAGTATGACAGGTCTAAACATAAGATTTTAAAGAACCTTCAGCTGTGAAAAGAAAGGGAGAAAAGTTCTTCCCACCACAGAACTGCATCATGTAAGTACTATAGTCATTAATACTCTGCCCCACACTTCAAATCCAACATACAGGAGATGCAGGAATTATTTTCAAAGTATGTTCACCTTTTAAAGAGTTGATTGTTGAGAATTATAAACAAGATCTGCCAAGGGAAGATGTTTGTCAGGACATTTCTAATAGGTTCAGCTGCTCCAGTCTTCTGTTCTGTTTTCAGAAGAGATCAGCAAGCTCCTGTTTGACTTAGTAAAACTTCCTATTTACTGGTTCACTAATTATCATTGATTAGAAAAATGCAATTCTACAGCAAAGTTCCATCTGATCAGCAGTGGGGCAGAATAAATGAGTACACATCCACCATACTTCCAGCTTTGTGCCAAACTGACAGGTTAAGCTCTTTGCAGACTTCAGGGTATTTGTTTCCCCCTCATAAAAAAAGATATATACCCTGGTAATAAAATAAGGGCAATAAAACAAGAAAAAAAAATATGAAGTACTCAGTAACTGAGACACCTTCAAAAAATGAGTGACAGTTTCAGTTAGCTTCTTCGTAGAAACATCTTGGCGTGATTTACCACAACACCTTCAGTATCCAAGTTACTTACATTTATTTTTTCTAATTATACTAAGAAATTAACTTTTAGAAACCCAAAATACTTGTTCCCTTGAGTAATAGCGGTCCTAGTCCAACAGGTAGAACAGAAGGATTAGCTCTTGACTTAGATGGGTGGACTCTTCGCTGGGGTACAAACTAGCTGGATGGCTGAGCCCAGACAGTTGTGGTGAATGGGGCTAAATCCAGTTGGTGACCGGTCACAAGCAGTGTCCTTCAGGGCTCAGTTTTGGGACCAGCCTTGTTTAACATTTTTATTAATGACCCGGATGAGGGGAACAAACGCACCCTCAGGAAGTTCGCTGATGGCACCAAGCTATGTGGTGTGGTAGACATGCTGGAGGGAAGGGATGCCACCCAGAGGGACCTGGAGAGACTTGAGAGGTGGGTCAGTGCCAACCTCATGAAGTTCAACAAGGCCAAGTGTAAGGTACTGCATCTGGGTTAAGGCAATCCCAGGCACAAATACAGGCTGGGTGGGGAACAGACTGAGAGCTGCCTTGAGAAGGACGACTTGGGGGTGCTGGTCGACAAGTGACTCAACATAAGCTGGTAATGGTCACTTGCAGCCCAGAAAGCCAACCACATCCTGGGCTGCACCAAGAAAAGTGTGACCAGTAGGTGATCCTACCCCTCTGTTCAGCTTTCAAGACCTCAACTGGAGTACTGCATCCAGTTCTGGAGCTCCTAACACAGGAAAGATACTGAACTGTTGGAACATGTCCAGAGGGGGGCCCTATTCATCCTATTCACAAGGATGAATAGAGGGCTGGAGCACCTCTCCTACAGGGACAGGCTGAGAGAGTTGGGGCTGTTCAGCCTGGAGAAGACTACACTCTAGGGAGATCTTACAGCAGCCATCCAGTACCTTAAGGGGGCCTACATAAAAAACAGGGAAGGGCTGTTTCCAGGGCTTGTAGCAGTAGGACCAGGAGGAATGGTTTTAAGCTGAAAGTCAGGAGGAAATTCTTCGTGAGGGTGCTGAGACACTGGAACAGGTTGCCCAGGGAGGCTGTGGATGCCCCTTCCCTGAAGCTGTTCAAGGCCAAATTGGATGAGGCCTTGAGAAACCTGGTCTAGGGGTGGGGGTGTCCCTACTCATGGCAGGGGGGCTGGAACTAGATGATTTTCTAGGTCCCTCCAACCTGAACCATTCTATTAATCTATGAACCTATGGACAGGCTAGAGTGATGGGCTGAGGTTGCACAAGGCCAAGTGCTGGGTCATGCAGTTCTGACCCCCAGCAGCGCTACAGCCTTGGAGAAGAGTGGCTGGAGAGCTGCCTGGCAGAAAATGACCTGGGGATGTTGGCTGACAGATAGTTGAACAGGGGCCAGCTGTCTGCCCAGGTGGCCAGGAAGGCAAGCAACATCCTAGCCTGCATCAGGAATGGTGTAACCAGCAAGATCAGGGAAGTCATCATGCAGCCACACCTTGAGTACTGTGTGCAGTTTCAGGCACCACAGTATCAGAAGGACATTGATGTGCTGTAGTGGGTCCAGAGAAAGGTAGTGAGGCTGGTGAGAGGTCTGTAAAACAGGCCCTATGAAGAGTTGCTAAGGGAGCCTGGGTTATTTAGTCTAGAGAAGATGAGGCTCAGAGGAGACCCTATTGCTCTCTACAAATACCCAGAAGGAGGTTGTAGTGAGGCTGGTGCTGGACTGTCATCACAAATTACAAATGATAGGACAAGAGTAAATAGCCTCGAGTACTGTCATGGGAGGTTTACTACGAAGTTCCTTACTGAGAGAGTGGTTGGGCACTGGAACAGGCTGCTCAGAGAGAGGGCAGAGTCCCTGGAAATTGAACTATCTACTAACAAAAACCAAGTAGATAGAGCACTTGAGGCCATGGTCTAGGGGTTAGGGAGATGCTTGGATTGAGGGACGAACTCGATCCTGGCACTCCTTTCCAGCCAAAATGATCCTACGATTCTATTTAAATTTTTGCAGACACTTATTTAAAAACACAACCTTGTCAATTCTACTTACAATGGGAAACAATTAAAATGACATTAAGCAGCAAATACACAAAATTGCTGCATAAAGCATCCTTGGTGAAACTCAGGTGTTTCCGTGGATGGGCTCAAGATGAAATAATTAACATCCTTACAATAAAGCTGTTGTAGATAAAACCCAGGCAATTACTGCCACTGGTAACAACAGCAAAGATTCTGTTAGACCAAAAGGAGCAAACAAGCAGAACCCACAGGTCGAGGCGCTGCAGGATAGCACCTACCGAAACCCTTGTTCTCTGATGGCAAAGGCTGGTGTCTCAAGGGGGAAGATCTCAGACTGGACGAAGAGCTCACGCACCCTCCGGTCTATAACTTTCCCATACTGTGCTCCGGCGTCCAGGATGACAACTGCTCCCTCGTAGTGATGCTGCCCATCCTTGAGCTCTCCTCCGGTGTTCTCCGGCTGTAAATATGGCTCACATCAGTGCTTTATGGTGACATCTTTCAGACTTAATTAACACCTACAGAGCTCGCCAAGGTTACCCAAACATTGAAGTCATTATTAAAATAAAGACAAGCAGAGAAATCTCTATATGAAGAGGAAATCATCAGGTTTATAAGGAGCAATAGATCAACTGGTAAGATAAAGGGGCTTTGTATTAATACAGCATGGTCCCACCAAACTGCCTCACAGACATGACATCCACAACCCCCAAACCAAACATGGTACAAATTGGGGGGGGGGGGGGGGG
>VZRI01008209.1:225981-282129 GCA_013397515.1 Upupa epops
TGGGGGGGGGGGGGGGGGGGAGAAAGAATGCCAATATGCTAATACAGGCAGAGCTTTCCATAAATAAGAAGTCATGTGTCACCACTGCAGCTTTTTCCACTTTACAGTTCCATATAAAACCAGCACATCCTCTGACAATTAAGAGCATGTGCTGCCTTCTCAAGCAAAACAGGCCAGTGCAAAAGCAGAAGAAGAATGTTTTCCCCCATAGCACTGCCTCAATGCACTGAACTTTCACTTGATGTTACCTCCTGGAGAGAGCAGAAGAGAAATTGAGAGCAAGTGTCCCTGCTAAGTTGCTTTCAAACAAAAATAAAGCCCCAACTTTTGAATGCAACATTCAAACAGACTGATGTGGTTCTCTTTGACCCCATCAAATTTGATTTGTTGGGCCAACTTCAGCCAGGTCTGAAAGAAGCCAAAGTTTTGGGTTTGTTTTCAAAGAAATTGTAAACAGAGGCATCTATTCTATGTAAGTGTCCTTATCAAAGTACCTTCAAGAAACTCATGCAGAAAGAGTTTGTGTACTTCGGGGGCACTTTTCACTTTACACAAAGCTAAAACCACTCTGTCCTTTCCTCCAGTGGGCAGCCTTGCAGCACACCCCAGCATAGGGCCAAGCAAACCTCGTCCCAGGAGCTGAGACCAGCACCTATCACTGTGTCAGAGATGGTTTTGTACTTCTGAGCCATAGCAGACCTACAAGAGGTTCAGCTCTGAAGAGAACCAAACTGAAACCTGTCATAAATCACTCAGAGAAATAGAAAGGAAAAAGGCAGCAAGCCAGTTTGCAATCTGGCTTTGTTTATTTAAAGGCACAGTTTCAAGGCTAGAAATTTTAAGCCCAAATTTAACAAGGAAAATTTCACTTAATAAAAATCAAAAGAACAACAGTTAAGACACAGCCAATATGGCAGTTCAGTCACATGTCCATACCCCACAGGTATGCCTGGAGAGAGATGAATAGAGCAGAGCACCTAGCTCCTGCAAGGCCAGGTATTAGGGAGCCAGTACCACTTCTAAGCAGGGAACCTCCAGTTTCTAATGAAAACTACTTTCTCCCCAGTAGGGGTCTGTCTACAGTTTCATGTCTTCTCCTGGTCTCACGTCAGAAAAACCAGCAGAATTCACTACTCCTGAGAACTTCTATCCAAGCTGCTTTAAGAGACACTGTTCTGTTGTCCTAGAAGCAGGACTAGGAACAGCATAAAGCTTGTGAAGGAGAGGGAAAAGCCTGTATTTGGCTAATTTGAATTACAAGCCACCCTCAAAAGTACATAGTATGTAACAGATTCCTTATCTATTGATGAAACAAAGCAATGACACTATGAAAACACTCCATCTCAGAGTGCTGACTATTTTGCAGACCAGAGACCCGGACCTGAGCACCACAACAAGGGTCAATCATGAATTATCATTCCAGCTCTAACACCTTGGTAACAGCAAAAAATAAAAAACCCCAACCTTCTATTACTGGAGGATTTCTTTTATGTCAAAAAAGTTGATGTGTCTAATGAGCTGTGGCAGGAGACATGCCATTAGAGTGGCATTACCAGCCAAGGACACTGTATCGTTCTCCTCAGTGTACATACCCAGTACTCTAACTGTTTGCAGGTCCCTGACAGCCCACTTCAGCAGAACCAGGGAAATTTTCAGAATTTCACACACCCACACACTCATGGGATTTTCATTAATGCAACTTACAAGACACATTACCATACAGAACAGTCACTCTGGAGCACCAGAAGCACCTGGCAGCATTCGGTCTGCAGCAGCAGCCCCTCTGTCCAAGCCCTCAGTTTTCACCCACGCTTGTAACTTCAGACAAGCCTAAACCAGGAGCCTTGGTCTGGTGTTTTCAAGCCAGCACAGGTTTTACGAGAGTTTAATTGCTTCCCTGTGATATTAAAATTAAATAGGTCCACAAGAACACTTACTCTTTTATTTTTCAAAGTATAACAGGGAAGTGACATCTTCAAACTCTAGCAATCCCAGACCTGATACAAGAGTCCCCAAGCAGTTAACTCAAGCTTTCGTTTACAAGTCACATGCAGGTTTCCAGCACTGTGTGAAAACTTGAGTTAAGGACCAACAGAGCACTTACCCCTCTCAGAGGCACTTCTTGCAAACCGAAGTCTGGCATGAGGATTTTATCCCCCTATAGAAGGGGCCTGAGCCAGACTACACACTTTCGGTTCAGAACTTATATAACTTTCAGAAAAAAACTCCACAAAGGCAGCAACTATTAGTTCACCAGGACACACAGCAGCTTAGCCAACTCGCTTGGGCACCCTGCCTGCAAAGGGGACATTGGGTCAGGGGTTGTGTCAAGGAAGCAGCACCTTGAGTGCTACCAGGTCAGCCCCTGACAAGGGTTTGGCGAGGACCAGCCAGCCAGGCAGAAACGAATCAAGTCTTTCTCTCAAGTTGCCTACTGAGAGCCCATTCCACGGGGCCCTTCCGCCCGGACAGGCCGGGGCTAGCTGCTGGGCAAGGTGTTGCCCATAGCCAGGGGAGACTCAGCGGCACCACAGCCACGGAGCAGCGCCCAAGAGGCGCGGGCGCGCCGCACACCAACGTTTTTAACGATGCCCTCACACCGCGTGAGAATTAATTCACGCGCTGCTGCAGGGCCCCCCGCATTCCCCCAGCACCACGGCCCCAGACAGGCGAGAGGAGGGCCGGGCCCGCCGCGCCACGCGCCCATCAGCGGAGGCGCCCAGGCCGAGCCGAGCCCAGGGCACAAAGCGCGGTGATGACCAGCCGGGCAGCAGACACTGACCTTGGCGTCTCCGTTGCAGAGGGCCATGGAGGCAGCCCCGAGCCGGGCAGCAGGAAGAAAAGGCCGAGCGGGGCCGCGGCGATGAGCTAATGCAGCCCGCCTGCGCCGCCGAGGAGGGGCCCGGCAGCACCGACGGAAGGGGCGGAGCGCAGGGCCGGCCCCGCTGTTGGGCTCCCGCACCGGGAATTAGGTTCGGACACCGGAAATTGGGCTTTGTGGGGTGGGAGAGTAACGGCGCTCAGTGACGTCCCGGGCTTCTCGCAGCAGGTTCGGGTTCGGCTCTGGCTCGGCCCGTTTGAGGGTAGAACTGAAAGTGGGAGCTGAGGTTTGCCGCCTTTTCCTGTGTTGGGATTCTGAGGTATAAAGTGAAATTGAAGCAAAACAATCAAGATCGAGGAAAATAAAAGGGTTAATTTAAAGCGACTTCGTACAATTCTCGAAATACTTTGGAAATGCGACGGGTTTGGTCACTTAAAGAGTTCAAAAACTTCAGGTTGGTCACTTAGAGGGAGGGAGATGGGAAAGGAGCGGGATTAATTCCCGTTATGCACAAAATGACAGGTTGGTCTCCGGTCCCGATGACGGATTCTGGGCGGATTTGAGCTGGGGACAATACGGAAGAGAGGCTTTAGTTGTGTTTTGGATATAAATATTCTGTGTTTTCACTCTTTTGAGGCTGTGATGGGTCTGCCGAAAGACGTATCTTAATCGTTCAAAATGCGTTTCTGGTGTCTGATTACCGTGTAACCGTACAAATAACGGGTGAACGGGTCAATTAAACAAAGCAAAATTCGCTTCTCGTTGTTCTTACTGGTTTTTATTTGTCTTTTGGTACAGGAGAGCCAAAAGGCAAAGAAATATTAACTTGTTTATAATTTCCCGTACGTTTCACAGGCACCTTGGACGCCGCCACAGCACCGGCGGGGAACAGGCAGAGCTTTCCTGTTAGGGCGGGGTCTGTCAGTCAGGGCGGGGAGGGGCGAGGTAGTCGCATGACGTACAGCATAGCGCACCAATGAAGCGCGGCCACGCCTGCCGCTGCCGCCCGCGTGCCCGGAAGGGGCGGGGAATTGTCAGTTGGCCGCGGTGGTGGCGGGCGGGTGCTCGGCGTCTGCTGGGTGCGGGCGCGCTCCCGCCTGGGCCGTGGGACAGTGCGCGGCCCCGTCCCGGCCATGTCTCCCGCTATCGCAGCGGAGCCGGGCGGGCGGCAGCGCCGTGCCGGAAGCCATCAGCGCTGCGTGGAGGAGGCGGCGGCCGGCCGGGCGCTGTGCGGGGACGCGGCTCCGGGCGATGAAGCCGAAGTGCTGCTGGGTCACTCCGGGCCGCGCCGAGGGTGCCGCGGTGAGCTGGGCAACGTCCTGTTGCTGCTGGTGCTGTACGTACTGCAGGGCATCCCGCTGGGGCTGGCAGGCAGCGTCCCGCTCATCCTGCAGAGCAAGAGCGCCAGCTACACCGAGCAGGCCTTCTTCAGCTTCGTCTTCTGGCCCTTTAGCCTAAAGCTGCTCTGGGCCCCCTTGGTGGATGCCGTGTACGTGCGGGGCTTCGGCCGCCGCAAGTCGTGGTTGGTGCCCACGCAGTACGTGCTGGGGCTCTTCATGATCTACATGTCCACTCAAGTGGACGCGCTGCTGGGCGACGGGCAGAGCCGCGGCCCCGACGTGGTGGCCCTCACCGTCACCTTCTTTCTCTTTGAGTTCCTGGCCGCCACGCAGGACATCGCGGTGGACGGCTGGGCCCTCACCATGTTGTCCAGGGAGAACGTGGGCTACGCATCCACTTGCAACTCCGTGGGCCAGACGGCCGGCTACTTCCTGGGCAACGTCCTCTTCCTGGCCCTCGAGTCGGCTTCCTTCTGCAACAAGTACCTGCGGTTCCAGCCCCAGCCCCAAGGGATTGTCACTCTCTCAGGTACTGCCTGGCTGCCGGCCTGTATGTGGTGGTGAAGCGATGGGGATGAGTGTCTTCCCTGAGTCTGGACCAAAGTTCATGCCATAGTGAGCGGTAGTTTGGGCCTATGAACAGGCTTGTTTTCTTGCCATCCATGGAGGCCGGTGGAGTCCGCTGTTTCATGTGCTGAACTTGCAGCCTTCTCCGGGTTTAACCGCGTGCAGAACCTGCCTTGTCATTTTGTCTGACTTAAGCACTGTGGAGAGGACTTCTTATTCCCTCTCTAGTTTATTGACTGTGGGACAGATTATTGTTTAAAAAAAACCCCAACAAACAAACTTAAAACAGCCAAAAGCTGTGCCTCATTTGAAAGAGGCCTCTTACAAACCATTTTTATCTGGAAGTAACAAAATGGAGAATCAAAAAGCAATTGTCACTTCCAAGGTGTTGTTCATGGAAGTTGAAAGTGTTCAGGGCAAGAGTTCAGGGTAGACCATGTAGCTAGTTTCTAAAGGCCTTATTTTAGTACATTTTCTCATTAATGACTGTAGTGGAGTTTGGTAACACAGCAATAACTAGTTAGCATCAGGATGTCTTCTGTTTGCTGAGTTTTGGATTGTTTTATGGGTTCTGTTGGTTTGAAATTTTTTTTCAGAAAGGCTGTATGTGGTGGTTGGTGTTATGCACGTTGCGTAGAACGTGGTTAAAAATGCATGTTCTCCTTGCAAAGTTGAGTTTGGCCAGTTCAGCTTATGGAGGACAGGAGAAACTTACTGCACCTGGATGCATTGTCAAAGTGACCATGGCTGGCAATGAAGAGGAAGTTCTCATGGGTTTAGTTTATTTTTCCTCTTGTGTTGTTTGCTCTAAGATTTTTCATCTAAGAGGACAGGTATGCCAAGAACTGAGGTCAGTTGTTCAACAAGGCTACTTTTCCTATAATGTCCCTATCTGTTCTCCACTTGCCTTCTGAGTCTGGTCTGTGTGTCAGCAGCCATGGAGAAATCCTCAAAGTAACCCTTCAGGTTTATCAGTTTGTTTTCTCCTCACTGTATAGCACATCAGAGCTGGTGTGCCTCTTCTTTCTTGCTGCAGCGGCAGACTGACATCATTTACTGCTGATGCAACTCACAGTTCTTTGGTGCAGTTAGTTAACGTTTGTCTGTACCTCTCCCCTCTGCCCAGGTTCTGTTTCCAGTGTTTTTTCTCAGTACTGTGGTATAAATGGATTTGTTACTGTTAGAAGATTTATGTCTTTAGAAACAAAAATATCTCAAACCCTCAAAGCACTACCATAACTAGTTTAACTTGTCCTGGAGCACTGGGCTGGGTGGGGTAAGAAAACAAGTAACTCTGACACTGTAGTTGTAGAATATAAATTTTTGGGTGGTAAAACTGACTGCAGGAGATTTCTATTCCTTCTCTTGTGACTGTGTGGCAGTTTGTTGTGGCCACATCCACACAGAGCAGCAGTACCGCAAACCAGATCACCATCACAAGAAGAGCAGCTCTCTGGTTCAGCACTGGTTGTATGGGGCCTTATGATGATCTGATTCAGGCAGTGGAAGCAGCTGAAAACTTGAAAAGATTTGAAAAGGTGAATAGGTCTCTGAACATCTTGTTGCACCCTGAGTGCCAGCATTAGGGAAGTAGCAGGTTGGCACATCATGATCGTAGCTTGGAGTTGTTGTGAAACAACAGCTTTAGTTCTCAGTAGCATTGGGAAGTAATATGAACAAATGTGAAGCCATTCATTGCTCCTGTGCAGCGTACTGTGTGTTCCAGCACAGAAGAAGGGAGTAAATTGTAGGAGAAGGTGCCTTCTCAAGGCAGCCGAAATCTGGCCCAGTGACAAGCACCCTTTTTTTCCTGCGAGGACATACATAGCTGTGAAATTACTTGAAGCTGCCGTGTTGGAATGCCAGTACACCCCACACCCTAGTGATGGTTATTTTCCAGCCTGATCCATCCTTGATGTAGTTCAGAAGTTGGCTTTGCCCCAGCACAGGAGCTTCTTTAGTTAATACCAGTGTAGAGGCAGAAATAAAACAGG
The DNA here is from genome assembly GCA_013397515.1 of Upupa epops. Taxonomy (NCBI): domain Eukaryota; kingdom Metazoa; phylum Chordata; class Aves; order Bucerotiformes; family Upupidae; genus Upupa; species Upupa epops. The sequence continues at coordinate 232,704 of VZRI01008209.1, forward strand.
GAGGGGATGGAGGCAGCAGTAGTGGCACCAGAAAGTTTCTGCAAGAAATGGCTTGTGTAAACTAGAATTTTAAAGCTTTTTTGGTTATAGCCTGTTAGTGGACTTTATGGCATTTGAGAGTAAAACTTTTGTGTGACCTGCCTGCAAGCACAAATCCATTTGAATTTATTTTTGTCTGGACTGTTACAGATGGCTTTTCTATTGTTTTGTTTTGTTGCTGATCCAGCCCCTGCATCACTCTGCTGCAGCTGACAGAGCTGGCCTGATCCTGAGCACTTATGCGGTGATGCTCAGAGCTATTTCTATTTCCATCCTTTCACTGCAGTGAAAGCGGTTTGTGCTATTATTAGACTACCCCTCCTTTTGTAGGCAGGAGCTGTGATCAGTGTGACTCCCTGAAAATACATCTTCTACTGGAAAATAGATGGTCAGGGTAGCTGGTTTTCACCAGGGACGAGAGTGATCTGACAACATTGGGTACAAGATCTACTTTATTTTAGGAAAGGGAGGAGTAGCTGGTGTGGAAGCAGCAGAAAATCGTTTGAAATGGCTTTTTTCTGTTACACAGAGGACATCAGGACACTGCTAAAGCAGCCTGTCCTTGTTCCATGCTTCTTGTCCTTGTTCTCTTGTTGCGCATAAGCAGCAGCTAATAATTGACTAAATCTTGCACTGTCTTTGCCCTTTCACCAGCCCTCACTTTCAAGTCACCTTGAAGCTTCAGGAGTTGCTGGTGACCAGGAGGATGAAAAGTTGCTTCTGTCTCACTCTCTGCATGTTAACTGAGTTCTTTCTTGTGTCTCTTATAAAGGTAGAGGATAGGATTGTCTTAGATTAATCTACCCACTGACTCAAAGAGTATTTGCTGTAAAAATACCAGGGTGTTTTTGCTGCCTTCAAATCCACAATTTAGCAAATATATCTGCTTAAAATAGAGCACCTGAAAGTTAGCAGATAAAATAGATGTCTAAACCAGACATTTGAGTGACCCTAAGGCCTTGTAAGAACTTCCATCAGGTCATTTTTATCCTTGCTTCCTTCCTTATATAGGGAGGATGGAGTTGGGGTACAGAACAGTTACAGATCTACACAGTAAATGGCTAGAGAGTGGTGATTGATCTCTTCCCCTCATGTTTTTCCCCTGTCTTGGTGCTACTAAATATGGATGCTTTCCTCCTTTATCAGCTTTTAGTGGTTGTATGTGTAAACCCTTCAATTTTCTAATTTTTACTTCTGTTTCTTTTCCATCATGGTAATAATCACAGAGCATCAGGGAAGAGATCTGGTTTGCTGTCGCTCCTCCCAGATCTGAAGCAAAGGAGTGTCAGGGAAGAGGGATGGCAGTTGCTGTAGTTGCTGCTTTGTCGCTTGTCTGTAGAGGGTCAAGGTGTAATGATTTTACTCATTTTTTTATTAGTGGGTTTATATCTTTGCAAAAGAACTGCATTGTGGCTATTCAGTGAATCATCAGTGAAGTGTTGGTGATGGCTGCCAGAAAGATTTTTATTAATATTTTGTTTTCTCCAGATTTCCTGTTTTTCTGGGGAGCTGTGTTTTTAATTACCACTACACTGGTTGCCCTTCTGAAAAAGGAAAACAAGGAACTGACACCAACAAAAGAAGAGACAAAAGGCATCACTGATACCTACAGGCTGCTGTTCTCTATAATCAAGATGCCAGCAGTTCTTACATTCTGTCTTATGATTCTTACGGCAAAGGTAAGTCAATACATACAGGAATTGTTAGATGCTGATATCAGAGTCCACATTAGAGGATTAGAGGAATTTGATTGCAATCAAGTATGAACTTGCTGTTAAACATTTTTAAGCAATTAGGTTGTTGGTGTGGCCTGAAAGGACAGAAAATACTTCTTTCAACCTAAATACTATTCCTGGGATCTTCTGCTCTGTACAAACTAGATTTCCATGGCTTCCTGTTGACTGCTTTGGATATCAAGAGCCCTTCAGACAGGGCATGGATGTCATTGCTGTGTTTAATGTTCTTGGTATGGCTTTGACACTGATCATGGTAATTGTGCAGGTGTGAACGTGTCTCAGAACTTGCTTGGAAATCAAATCAGAGACACAAGTGCTGTATGCCATTTCTCAATTTGCTTAATTTCTACTCAGACTATCACTGCTTTCCTCCATTTATTTTCTCTAATGCCTGTTGCAGGTTGGATTTTCAGCAGCGGATGCTGTAACAGGACTCAAACTAGTAGAAGAGGGGGTCCCAAAAGAGCACTTGGCTCTCTTGGCAGTTCCAATGGTCCCTTTACAGATAATTCTGCCTCTGGTTATCAGCAAATATACAGCAGGCCCCCAGCCACTGAACACCTTTTACAAAGCTATGCCTTTCAGGTAAAAAGTTCACACTCTCATGAAAATGTAGGAGCTGGTAACCACATCAGGTGTAGGATTTCTTGTGTACGTCTGAGTTTCAGATACAGGTATGCGTGTCAGAATTCTCACAGTAAGTTGAACTCTGTGTCTTGTACCTTGAAGATGATTAATGTAAGGAAGTGGAACATGAGGTGTTTTTAAAGCACATAACAGTAGCAGTACTCTCCTGCTTGTGTTCGGTGGTGACAGTTCTTACTCCTGGAATACTCTGACTGTATCTGGAATGGTATCTGTAGATTTTTTGTGGTTCCCAACAGAAGAGTTGATACCTCTGGCTGGATTTGGTTGGGTATCTTGGGTGTTGCTATCTATCAAAATAGATTCCTGTGTAATGGGCTGAGCGAAAGCTCAGGTAGGAGACTGGCAGTAAATTATCTTTATGTAGAGGACAGATATGCTTAGGTATAAAATGTTTATAACATCAGTGCTTGTCACATATTTGATATCTAATTCTAAGACAGAAATAGTTATAATTATTTAGAGATTAACTATTTTCATGTGTTCTCTATATGTAAATGTTCACTATTTGCTTTGTATCAAGGAAATGCACTATAACTCGGGTAATTCTTTCTGTATCTCATTCCTCCAGATTGCTGCTTGGTCTGGAATTTGCCTTTTTGGTGTGGTGGACTCCTAAAGTCAGACATGAAGGAGGATTTCCTGTCTACTACTACATTGTGGTGTTGCTGAGTTATGCTTTACACCAGGTAGCAGGCACTGTGTGTGAAAAGGGGAGGGAGATGGGAGGGTATTTCATATCAACCAACAAAAGGATGATAAATGCCTTTATCTGTGTTGGCCCTCAGTCGCACTAGAGTTCTTCCACCTCTGAGCCTCATGCTTATGGCTCCATTCACCTGTGAGACTCTTGTCAATATTTCTCCCTCTTCCACGAGCTCCACTGGATTTTTTTCTGTGAAGTTAGTTTTAGTTGAACAAATAATTTGCTTAATTTTCCCCAAAACCCAGAAGCTCAAAAGTGTGGTGGAGATGGAGATACCCCAGTGTCCTGCCTGAGATTCTTAGGTGTGATGACAGTTATGCTGTTTCTCCTGATCCATAAAGTTATGTGATCCTGGTCCTAGAAAAAATATGTATTGGATTTTTGTGGGGACATCATAATGGATCTGATGTGAAGGCCTGGAAAATAAATGCCTGATGGAAACTAGGCTTTGGATCACAACTAAAATGGATCCAGTACCTTGAGAGTTGATTTTAAACACAAAAGTGTTATTTTTGTGTGCTGTTTTAGTGGGTCGTATTACACTTTGGTGTGATAACAAGACTCATGGGTGTGTGTGAGACTGGATTCATTTCAGCACAGCCTGAGATGAGTAGCAAGGCTGTTCCTTGCTATTAGCAGAGACAGGCTGCAGAAGTAACTTCTCTCTTTGCAGTTTTAAGCTGCTGGAGTTATTCTGCAGTCAGTGTTGCTAACTTCAGGTCAGCAGGTTTTCTGTTAGGTTTTTAGTTGTCATTGACTGTCTTACTCTCCTGGGGGGTTCTTACCTCTTCTGCAGATCACTCTCTACAGCATGTATGTTGCAATAATGGCTTTCAATGCCAAAGTCAGTGACCCACTCATTGGAGGAACCTACATGACACTCCTAAATACTGTGTCAAATCTGGGAGGGAACTGGCCTTCTACTGTTGCGCTCTGGCTTGTGGACCCACTTACAGTGAAAGAGTGTGCAGGAGCCCCTGATCAGACCTGCAGAACTCTCGCTGCTGCAGAAGTAAGTTTTGGGGACTGTGAAAGTCTCTCTGATCAATTATTTCTCAAAATTGTTTCTCTTGATATTTTTTTGCCTTTGAAAACCTTGATAGTGCATAGCTGATGCTTATAAGTTCCCAATAAGTGAGCTAATTTTCCTGTCTGATAGAGCTGATGAAGAGCATTCAGAGCAGTTTGATTTTTCAGACTAACATCTTACCAAAGATTTGCTGTTACAGAGTAGTTGTCTGTTTCTTTCTGGTCTGGGATGCACAGTTGGTTGTAGAAGCCCTAGACTGGTGCTGCATTCTCTGTGGCTGTAGTTACATTTTTGAGAGTAAACCTCACTAAGGTTCTTGGCAGCTGCCTGTCCCCAGAGCCCCTCAAGTTTTGTGTCAGGTGTTTGTGCCTTCTCCCTTTCTGGGTGTTTCTATCTGGATACCTTGATACCTTCTCCAGTGATACTTCTTTGCTCTCTTATCTTTACTTTCCATGGGAAACTGTGTGGTGTGATTGGCTACCTTCCCAGTTCTGGGGAGCCCTGTGGAAGAGAAGAAGGAATGTGCTGTGCTGCTGTACCCAGCACAAAAAGCAGGATGCAGAACTGGCTGGAAAGCAGTGTTTCAAATTCAGCTCGTCATCAGCACATAAGAAATTTTATTGTGACTTCTTGGAAGGAAGGAAAATGTTTTGGGGACTTTTTTCTGTAGTCCATCACTGGGATTTATTTCACTCATGAATGCCAGGACTGTAGGATGTGAGGCTTCTTAAATAAACTGCATGTTCTAGGAGTCAAACTTGGGTTCTTTGAACTGGGGGTGCAGTTCTTACTCCTTGTAGAGAGGAAACTGATGCCACAGCGTGTGCGTTTTCAGCCTCTCATCAGCTTGCTACTAATTATGTTCCCCATGCCTGGGCCTCTCCTGAAATTGAGTCCTTCCTCCTTCACTTCAGTCCTCTGATCTTTTTTCACATCCTACTCATTGGTAATGTTCCACCCCCACTCCCTAACCTAATCTTGACATGTCTCAGGATAATTAACATGCTGGCAGGCTCTCTTCTGAGAGCATTGATTTATCTTGGGATTACAGCACTTCTGAAAGCCGAACAATGACAGAAGTGATCACATGATGTACACTTACCCTTTAGATGCTGGAGTGTTTGGCTTCCAGGTCTGCAATTGAAAAAACATCCCAGGGCATGTTTTTCCTAGAAAAGGGCTAGAAGTCCTCAACCTTAGTTGTATCTCCAGGCCAACAAGGCACAGTGGAGCAATGTCTGTTTTCCAGAGTTAACCCCTTGGGCCAGTGTGCTCCATTTCCCAAATGCTTTATGAGAGTTTTGTACTGGTAGTGAGCTCAAAAGCTTCTTACTGAATCCACAGTAAACAGGGATGATGTATTTAAACAAACACATTTAATCCTAATGAAGAGGAAGTGAAAACTGGTGGATGTCTGATTTCTTCATTCTAGAAGTTTATTTTGGTGTCTCCCAGAGAATACTGAATGCTTCAACTTCTCCTTCTGTGTTTCAGCTCTGCACAAAAGCTGGTGGTTCTTGTGTGACTACCTTGGATGGTTATTATGTGGAATCCATCATCTGTGTCATTTTGGGATTCGGCTGGTGGTTCCTACTTGGACCAAAATTTAAAAAGCTGCAGGACGAAGGACAGTCGTCATGGAAGTGCAAGAGGACCAATTGATGCCGTTTAAATACTGGCTGGACTAGCAGGGTCATTTTAATTTTATTCCAAGACATATCCCCTAATCAGTAAAGAGGAATATAGGAATTTTTAAATGCCACATCACTGAATAAAAGGGTGGCTGAGGCAGTGATGTGTTTGTATGTGATACCACAAGGCTTCCCAAACTAAATTCTGAAAGTTCTCATTAAAAAACAGCACCTCTGTCCTACTTTCACCACCCCAGCTCCAACTTCAGAGTCTTGGCCACTGGTGAAACCAATGGCTGAATTTCTATACTGTAACTGTGGGAAAGTGGAGTGTGCTATGTCTGCCTAAACAACAGTGCTGTCAACTAACTTCCAGCTCTTTATTTCCAAACTGAAATGCTCTGTCATGGGGAGCTGACCTGGGGAAGGATGTCAAAATAATTTTGACTTGTAGGTAATGTGTGTTGCACTACGGAATTCCTTGTGGGAAGAGAAATGTAAAGTGTCTTTGTTTCTTCTCGCTTTCTGAACGGTGACTACACCTCAAAGGCTGAAATGTTTCAGAGATTATTTTAAATGTATTTTCTGGCTTTTATAAGCTTTAACGATTTATAAGAAAGTATTTTTATAAACATATTACATTTGTTTAATTTATTTCTGCCGTTTCAAAGCGTTTTGATTTACATTCAAGGTAACTTCTTGATAGAAAAATGCAACTAGGCAGGACTTGAGACTAACGCACAATACTCCAAGCCTTGAGTCCTCCAGGGGAAAACTGGATAGAGTCACAGAGACAGGCTTTCACACCAGAGGGCTGCAAGCCTGCAGAAGGAAGACAGTGGTTGTTTAGAGGGAATTGATAGCATTGGTTCCTCTACATCACTAAAATTCAAAAGCCAGTGGGGGAAAAGCATGGCTGTTCCCAACTAGGAGTAAACAGAGGTTATCAGTGCCTTTGAGAGTTGTTGGATGATTACTTGTTTGCCAAATTCCCAGTGAGTTGCTGTACAACTTGCTGTGACAGGAATCACTCAAGCTCTAGATCCTGTGGTAGAGCTGTTGCAGAGGTGTAGTGGAAACATTCCCATTGCATTTCTCAAGGTGACTTCTCTCCCGAGTGCCTTGGTACTGTATGGCAGGTGCCCTGTGTGTCTGGAGAGGGCACCCAGCCCCTGTCTAATGTTTGCGGTACATCGTCGTTGAAAAACTATTAAAAATACCTTTGAAAGGTATGGCATGTTCTTCTAGTCTGTGTTTCTTGCTTTTTCTGTATCATTGAAGTGGTTCTGAGGTCAGTATTCCAAGCTCTGGAGGAGGTTGTGGATCTTTTGTTCCATTGTATTTCAGGGAAAATACCAGCTTTTGCCTGACTGGAGGGATGTCTGGTTGTGTGGAGGGAGGCCATGGGACATCAGGTGTAAGGCGTCCAGAAGAGGACACTGTGACCAAGTGCTTTCTCTGTCTGACAGTCGGAGTGGGGCGAAGTCAGACCCTGAGCTGTCAGTGTCAAATATTTTATTTTTTTCAATTTCTCTGTCTTTGAAGAACTTCTCAAGTGCAAAAATTTGGTAACTAAATTCGTATGTGGTTTAGAGTTGGTTTTTGCTTTGCAGTTTTGCTTCACCATTTCTGCAGGTGCCAGGGAAATGTGTTCTGTAAATGAAGGTGGGTCGAGGATTGCTCATAGAAACATTTCAGTTAGTAAAAAAACCCTTAAGGTCATCAACTTCAACCATAAACCTTATCAGTACATTAGATGATTCTGACAATATCAAAATTAAACTCCAAACTTGTAGCTGTACAGAAGAAATGTGATCTAAATTGATCTCTTTCAGACTGGAAAAATAACTAGTATATTAGGGGGTTTTAATCTAGAACTTTTTAATAAACTGAGAAAAAAATGCAACCTCTTTCTTGAGAGTCTGTTACTCAAATGAAAGTTGGAGAAGACGGATGGTACCAGGTAGTGTTGTGGATCCTGTAGGGCCTTGGTTAACCTACATGGTGTGAGTGTAGCAAACTGCAGAAATTGTAGTGTTGTAGGTAAGGGGATCATTGTCCTGGTTTAAATTCCTAAGTGTAGCTATTGTGAATGTCTAGAGAGGAGTGCTGGGAATTCCAGTGCCCAGAAAAGGGGGTGCGTATAGCAGAGTTTACAGTCTGATGAGGTGTGTAAAATAGGATTATTTGTTTGCTGCTGTGCCCGGTCTCTTGCAGCCCCGTGAGGGAAGAGGTGAGGATCCAATATGCTAGAGCTGCATCCCATAAGCTTCAATGCTGCCAGCATGTTATCCACTGCAACACTCAATGTTCTTCCTTTAATATAACCAGCTCCTGGTCTACTACTTCATCCCATGGTGAGCAGTGCTACTGTTTGAGTTATTCAGTGCTTTACCTGACACAGAGACAGGGTCAGTCCTGTGCTATCAAACTGCTGTTTGGCTGCAGTTAAAAAAAAAAGCTGTTATGGCTTTGCTAAAAAAAAAGTTTGTGCTGTTTCTGTATTTGTTACTTAAAATTGTGTTAGATAAAACACTTTGAATTGAGTTTGGATGTAGCTGCCCTGAATTATAAATTCCCAATGAAGCTCTATGACTCTCCTGAGTTGTGACCCTTACCGGTATCATCTTACGTGCCGGATTGGACCAGATGAGTCATAGAATCATTATGGCTGGAAAGGAACTCCAGGATCAAGTTCAGCCCTCATCCAAACATCTCCCTAACCTCTGGATCATGGCCTCAAGTGCTCTATCTACCCACTGTTTAAACACCTGCAGGGACAGTGAGTCCACCACCTCCTTGGGCAGCCTGTTAACAGTACCTAACCACACTCTCAGTAAAGAATTTCTAGTATCCGATGTAAGCCTCCCCTGATGCAGCTTGAAGCCATTTCTTGTGATCCTACCACGAGTAGTTTGTGTCAAGAGACCAGCAGCAGCCTTGCTGCAACCTCCTTTCAGGTGTAAAGAGCAATAAGACCTCTGAGCCTCCTCATGTAACCATAAGGCCAGTTCGATATCATCGTCCCATTGTGTTCTCGTGGTGCTTTTAGTCCTTTAGAGGCCACAGCAAGGATGGGCAGTTGCTTCGGCTGAGCCATTTGGTGACAAATGACCAAGTATCTGTTAGTTTTGAGATAAGGAGGGGGAAAGAATAAACCCGGTGACGGGCACGGGATCGTTTAAGGATCGAAAAGCTCCAAGGCGTTGCGCGAACTTGTGAAGTCGGAGGGGCTGAGCCACGGCGGTGAGAAGTCACGGCATCGCAGCTGGTGCAAACCGGGCTGGGCTCGGTCCTAAAACGCGGCGCCTCCCGCGCTGTCCCCGCCCGCTCGGCGCCGTGGGGCGGTGCTGCGGAACGGCCATGGCGGAGCCGCCGAGCGGGGCGGCTGCGGGCCTCGCTCGCCTCTCTGAGTGGGCAGACACGCACCTGGGAGTGCTACGGGTACCGGGGGCAGTTGTGGGTACCAGGGTGGGAAGGGCATGTTGCGGGCGCGACTGATCCCGTTTTCCTCTGCCCACAGGGCCTGAGCACCGGCATGGCGGTAGCCGGGCTCCTGCTGCTGGCGCGGAGTGTCCGCATGGTGAGTGCGGGAGTTGCGCGGAGCTCCGTATCGCGGTAGGGTCGGGCAGCGTCTGGCTTGAGCCCACGCTGCCCCGGTCGCACGCCGGTGCCCTGTCGGCTCAGCCCCGAGCCGGCCAACGCACTTGATCTCTGCAGGGCGGGTCTGGCTACCTCTGGGCTAAATAAAGCGGAACTAGAGGTGGCTTTTCCCGTTTGTTTTAGCGGTTTTGTTTGTTTCAGTTTTGATCGGTTGATTTGGTGGGGTTTTGGGGGGCTTGAGGGTTTTTGGGTTTTGTTTTGTGCGGTTTTTCCAATCAGGGGTGTGCCAATCTGCCGTCCAGGCTGTTGGAGAAGAAACTTGAACGACTTCTCATAAAAACCCTTCAGGGTTGTGCCTGACAGCTCCTGGATTTTGACGTCCCTGGTGAGAACGGTGGGAGACCTTTCAGAGCACCAAGGGGAAGGTTCACTGAGTAAAAGACCTATAGCAGAAAGGGGTTTTTTAGTTTGGTCGTGATGGTTTATGGTTTTTTCTTTCCCCCGAGGTTCTGCTGGGTTACAGCACTTGTACATCAGCAGGTCGGTGTTCTTCACAGCTGTGGAGTAGGTCAGTGTAGGGTTTGTACAGTGAAACCTCCAGGCGTTAGTATAGCAAATCCAAGGGGTTTGGCCATCCCTGGAGTCCTTCTCATTCTACCCCCCAGCCGCTGGCTGATTGTTCTGATGCTGCTATTGGCCAAGTTTTCACTGTTGCTCAGTCTTGTTTTCCTGTGTGACCACATAACTGACCCTTTAAGTACTTCATCGACAGCTATAGTATCAAATTTAATCTTGCGATCTTTTTGAAGGTGTGCACCTGCTTTTGTCTCATCTTCTATTCCCATATCAAAGCTGGTGGTGTTCCTGTCCTCCCTGCTCTGCCTTTGTTTCCAGTGTGGCTCATTTTAAACAGTCTTTGCTTCCTTTCACCCCTATTCTTGCACTGTTCATGCCACTTCTGAAACTCCCTTTTTATGGCAAATCAAGTGAACTTCAATAATTACTGCCATAAAAAAGGTGCTTTCTGTTCTTTATCTGAGCTTTCTGTTCATGCTCACCCCTTCTGCTGGAAGTTCTGTACAACAAGAAACATCCCTCAGTGTTAGGAAAGTCTGTTTGTGGCCTCTAATGGCTTTTGTGGGTGATTAATAATAAAAAAGTTTAAATAAATACGCATGTTGTCTAATAATAGAGAGAGAGAATTTACCAAATTAGTTTAAGGGGTTGGATTTAATGTGGTTAAACTGATCTAGTTCTTTTAAAAAAAAAACACAACCCACCTTTGTCTTTCTCTTTTTTCCATCAATAGACAACAAAGTTTTCAAGTGCCTTGGATATACCTGTCGAATTTGTCAAAAAGAATGTGAAATTGCGGGGAAAATTACAACAGATAACTGAGAGTGGCCTGGAAGTAGAACACATTCCCATCAGCATTCCTTTTATTACCTCAATACAGAGGAAATGTGAGTAAAAGAATGTGGAAAAAAAAGGGTAGGAATTAACACAGAAGAGAAGGAACAAACCTGAGAGGATGGGGGAAGGTTCTGTTCTGGCTCTGCCTTTTCGTGCTTCCCTACTTTACAAGTGGAAAACTCTGTAATAAAAGTCTGGGAGGAGACCTGCAAAAAGAGCTGCTAATACCGTTTTTGTATTAATTAGCATCATTATCAGAATATTCTGGCATCACAAACTGGCACAAGGCCATTAAAAAGACTCTTGGGATTAGCTGTTATTTAGGGGTGGAGATGTGGCAGCTCCTTCGGGACAGTTTTTCTGTGGCTGTCCATCGGGTCTGTGTGTCACACAGATGATTACCTACAAGCGCTGGTGCTTCCTGCCCATTGTTTGTGCCCCTTCAGATACTATGATAGTGAGTGATAATGAAAGTAGATCCATTTGTATGCAAAATGAGACAGACTAGCTGAAACTACTTACAAAGTCTTGAGTTACATTTTTTTACTGAAGGACTGATGAGACTAAATCCTTATTTGTTAATAAATAAGTGCTTTGGGGAACTAAAATGGATTTATTGCTTGAGGTACATGGATGTAAATTTGTCGGCAAGAGGTGAAGGTCTGCTGCAATCACTAACAAGAGCTCTCTCCCTCTCTAACCAGGGCAGTCAGAAGGTCTTCTGCTGGTGAGGCTTGCTGGAGTGGAGCTGGCACCGAGTGGTATGGCCTGGTTACAGCAAGAGCTGAAACCAAAACAAATCATATGGTTCCAGCTCCTTGGAAGGGATGACTTGGCGCTGGAGTGCCTTGTGTTGGTGAATAAGGTAAATATAGTGACAAGAAGTGATGTCTGCCTGCTGTTCGTAGAAAATTTGGTTATCTCTGGACAATTATGGAATGCTATTAGATATAATGTGTCTGTCTTGATAGGAATTTTACATTTATTTTTAAATCTGATTTCAAGACAGGCATTTCTGCAGACAGATCCATGTATTCCTATGTCAGATGGCTCTAGGCTATGTACTGTAGTTGTGATTACCCCCATGTTTAGTTTGTCAAGCCTTCTGTCCAAAGGTCTTCATTAGTGCTGGATTTTAACAGCCAGATGGATTGTCCTTAGCTTTAAACTCCTTGTGTCAGAGTGTAGTCTTAGCCAGAAGTAAAGCTAGTATCTTGAGCTCACTCAAAAAAAACAAGTAGAACTTTTAACGATAAAATATTTCTTGTGCTTCCTTATAGGGTCGATTTCTCAGTGTATGTTTAAATGAGGAGGTCTTGAGACAAGGGCTCGGCAGAACAGCCCGGATTGAAGGACTCCCTCATGATTCCCACCTGTACTGGGAACTTCACAAAAGATTCCTGCGAGCAGAGCTGAAGGCTTTGAAGAAAAATAAAGGAATATGGAAAGAAGAGAGCTACTCTGAAAGAATTGGAGAATGTATAAGCAAGAGTAGGCTTGTATGGACACTGAAACGCTTTGTGAGCTGGTTGAGAAGCTATGTTCAGAGGTGAAAAAGGAGACTTGGCTAGAGGAAGTCCAGTAACAGGCAAGTGCTGTGACATGGTTCTGTTAATACCTAAAACAAGTTGAAAATAAAACTTTATCAGAACATTTGAAAAGGTGAGACATGCTGTGGTAAGAACTTTAGTTCTTGTTCTTGTTTTCTTTTTGAAACTCATGTATTATTATTTATTTTGTAAATAGAATAAAGATTTAATTTCTTAATTTCATTGTTATGTGTTTTCTAGACGAAGCACTTGACTTTTGTTTAACCTTCCTCCCAATATTTATTTAAATCAAGTGATTTACAGATTTTTCTTTATTTTGCTGTGATACCTTGTCTGTCAAATCCTAGGGAGAAATGTGGTGCAGAAAACATCTTCATAGTTGGGCATGGCTTGCCTGATAATTAGTTGCTGTGTCAGTTCAGGGCAAAATTGTGGATTCTGAGATCCTAAACAAGAAAAAAGTAGCTTTTGTTTGGGTAAGAATAGATGTTGTGCTTTACTGCTTTTTTATCTCAGAGTTGACTTGTAACTCCAACAACACACTCAATCTCGGCAATAATCTGCTTCTCAACAGAATTTATAGCTGTTTCTATATTCACTAAGTAGAAAGAGCTTTTCCAGAGTGTTACTGTCCAGTTACAGTGGGTTTTTTTTCTGTAATAAATACGTCATGGACTTTGCACTTTTGTTAATGATTTGGACGAGGAGGTATCATAAAAATCACACTGTAACAGGGAACCACAGGGAGCTATGGAGAGGGGTATATAACTCTTTGAATTCAGACCTCTGATCTCATGTTTGTTGCATGAGGAAAGGTTTAAGTGAGATCTTACTACAGTTTTTGGACAGAATAGAGCTACATGGATGGGATTGATGCTGAAAGGGGTAACTGTGGTCCTACGAAGAGTAACCTAGCAGCATGGGATTTGAGATCACAGGGATGCTCATTTCACTTAACACTGTTTTCCTTATCATCTGGGGTTTATCTGTTTTTAAAACACCGCCACCAACACGCCCTCCCCCCTCAGCAAAGGTCCACTGGGTTCAAAGCTCTGCTTCCCATCTGTGCAGGGTAGGAGAGGCTGCAGATCTTGTCTCTGTAGGAGGCCTGTCTATTGAAAAAACAGTAACAGGAGTAGAAACATGGTTCTGCAAAGAGGAGCTGAGAAACTGGCTGGGAGGTTGCAGGAACAAAAAGCTCCTTTCCCCATTATGTAAAATCTATCCTGTTCCTTTAGCCACATCAGCAGTTCATGTCAGAATATTTCTCAGCAGATGATGCAGTTTTTATGTGATTGGGAATGAGAATAAAGATGAGAATTAAACATGTTAGCTCTTGTGCCTTGGCCCTGTGACTTTGAACATACTGTGAGCAATGCAACGTCCTAAGCAGCTTGTAGCCCGCAAAATGAGGAGTCTCCAAAAGCCTTCAGTGTTGCACAGGGTTTTATTGCTGGTGTGGGATATGAGGACAAATGGTGGTTGTAAAGAAAACTGGCCCTCCTCAGAGTCCTCTCTGAGGCGGTGGCAGCAGCTTGGGGTCACCATCACCAGGGTACAACCCTCACATATCTGCTATTCTCCTCTGCCAGTGCCCACACCTCATGCTTCCCTATAAACACTGCTCCATCACCAGTGGAACCATCAGGTATATACATTTTAGTTTTGAAAAGAGTTTCAGACTTTCAAACTTTCTTCTCTAGCACCAGTAAAAGCCCAGAGCTCATACACTAATTCAGGGGAACAGGAGCTGTGTGGGCACCGGTTATTGCTTCTCGCCACCGGGCAATGGCCCTTGAAGCTCATTTAACCATTTTTAACAAAATATAAAAGTTCGTTCCCGGGGGCTGTGGGTTCCCCAGGGGTTGAGGCAGGGTCAGGAGGTGCCGCCCCGCCCCGCAGCAGGTGCGGCCGCTGCAGCCGTCCTGGGGCGCCCTGAGGCGGCGGGTCTGTCCCGCCCCGTGGTCTCCATGGCAGCCGGTGGGGCCCGGGGGGCTGCAGGGACCGACAGTTCCCTCCGGACTGCGTGTCGGGTTGCTCCGGGAGTCCCGCAGTGTGGGGACGCGACCGGGACGGGCTCTGCCTTACGGCACTGCTGAAGGTACGGGCGACCCTGGGGGCAGCGCTAATAGCGGGGGTGCGTGCCTGCGGGAAGGGGATGCCTGAGGACGTAGAGGGGACCCTAAGAGAGGAGAGACACTGGGCTCAGCGCTGAGGGCAACACTGAGGGTAGAGGGTCCCTGAGGGCGGGAGGGAGGCACTAAGGGCAGTACTGAAGATAGGGGGTCCTTGAAGGGGTTTCTCCCTGAGGGGTAGCGCTGGGGGACGGACTGGAGCGGCCACACAATGGAGCAGGTTGAACGGGAGCGGGTGCGGCGCCGCCATAGCAGTCGGGGCTGGATGTCCGGATCGGGCGCCTCAGGCTTTGCCCGTGGGCAGGCGGGATCGAGGTCCGTTCCCGTGGTGGGAGCCGCGTCGGGTTTTCCTGCGCGCTCGGCGAGCAGGGCGGGCGGCAGCGCCGAGTGTTTGAACGCGAGGGCAGGTTGGGGCGGCGGGACCAAACGGAGCAACAGAACCGAACCGGGCGTCCGGCGGTGAGTGAGGGCGGGAGGGCCAGTCCGCACCCCGCGGGGCTACCGAACCCAGGATGGCTCCCTGCAGCCGGTCAGAGTCTCTGGCCCCTGCGAGATGTTTTCATAACTCGTTTGAGAGCTGAGAATCTACTCCCCAAGTGGATTATTTGAGGGGAAAAAATGCAAGTGCAAGATTCTGGTGGTAAGACTCTGCGAAAGTTGTAATGGAGCGGCTGTCTAATGCTGCGAACTCCAGCTCCAGCTGAGCAAAAAGTGGGTTTTTTAGAAGAAATCTTATTAAATTCCAGGGAGAAAGGTCCAACCCTTATCTGATGGACTAGGCACAGGCCCTTTGTTTAAAGAAGAGTCTAACTCCTCAACTGTAAAGCAGTGTTTGCCTGGGGACCCTCCTGGTTCACTTGTCCTTGGCTTGTCTGGCCCTCCTGTTACAAAACTTAGGGGGAGTAAAAGAAACCTTCGATGTTTGTTGTTCTGAAATGTAGAAAAAAAATGCCGTGTCTGGAAAGAACCAGGATCCAACCCTGCAACAGAACACCTGAGATCAGGAGAACGTGGTTCATGGGCAGAAAATACAGAGTTTTGAGGAGTTGAGAGAAAGACAGAAGAATGTGTGCAAACAACTATGAATCTCCGTTTCTTTAGAGGTTGCCTCACTAGAACGGGTTTGAGGACAGTACTCATATTGACTTTTGCTTTTGTTATTGTTTAGACTCTGAAGGATGCTTTTTCTAGGTTTAAAAATGCTTGTAGGCTGTTACAGAAAAGGCTTTATCAGCAATCAGATGGGATTGGTTGCAGACACTTTGTGGTTTGGTGCTACCTATTGTCTGTAAAAACTGTGATCAGCTGGTAGGTTTGGATCCAGTGGTGCAGGACTCATTATTTTAACAATACTGGCTCAGCTTGGGAGGCTGCCTAAGGAATTGATTTAATGCTTCTGTTCTTTCATGCCTTCAGACAGTGTCCATTAACTGCTTTGATCAAAATCACCAGGATCTGTAAAGGAGCATAAAATTTTCACTCCAAAAAAGCAAGGGAGAGGTCACTTGCTATTAACAGATCCCAGTTTTGCAAGAGTCTATCTGTAATTTAAACAGTCAAGAAATACCTACTGTAGTAAATCGGTTTTATGATAAGCATCAAACACAGGAGGAAAATTACTCCTCTATTCAGTAGCAGGCTTTCCCTTGTTTCTGGGAAAGGCATGAATGTTTGAGCTGCCTACTGCTTTTGGGTCTGCAGAGTAAACTTTATATAAATTGAATGGTTTTCCTGTAATGAAAACTGAACTTTTTTTTATGAAGGTATCACCAAGATCCAGCTCAACCTGAATTGATAACCAGAGCTACAGTGTCATGTGGTGGATTTTTGCATGTGTTTGCTTTGCTTTTTAAAGAATGGACTTATTAAAGAGGTCTGATACTCCCTTTTTGGAAAGCAAATCTCTGTCAGGAACCTCCTGTGTTGTCTGCAGTAGGACAGTTTTTCCTGTCTGTGTCCTCAGAACAGGACTTACAGAAACTTTGTGTTATTAACACTTCTATTTCCTTGAATGTGTTGAGATGAAGGTTCCTTATGAACATGATTGTTCTGGTGTTTTCCTCTTGGCACACGACGATATAGAGCATATTCTGTGCTGTCACCGTGGCTGTTGTTCAGGAAGGGTATGAAACCAGGAAAGCGTGGTTCCCTGGGGCGCTGCAGCATGGCAAAGCAATGCACCAGAGATTAATGAATTTGAACCGCCAGACTTGGACTCTGCTGGGAATCAATCTGGCTTTGTTCCACTTGTTGAGCAGAAGGTGCTTCTGCAGGAGCACAGCTGAGGTGGCCAAGTTGGTGCATACTGATCTGATGATCAAGAGGGAGGTGTGTGTACTCTTTGTTTGGGGTTGTAGTTTTTATTTTTCTTTTCTTGTTTGTTTTAGGAAAATGGAGTTGTTTTGTCTAACAAAGCTTACGTTCTTGTCCCAGTCTCCATGGACACTGAGGATCCAGAAATCTGAGCTTGCCCTCCTCTCTCCTTGCTTATGTAATGTTATGCTGGTCATCTGGTGACACAGAAGGACTGCCTAGTTGTACCTGGGTAGCTGAGAGTGATGTGGAGCGTGTATGGAGTTTAGTTTCTTGACCACATGTTATTTGTCAGGTAGTGATCATCTCCAGCATGTGTGGAAAAGTTGGACTTTGGTTTATTTTTTCCCCTTGTTCCAGTTTTTACGTGTAGAATTGGGGCATAAGATGAGAATCTCGGTGAGTTTCTGAACTGACTCTGAGGTTGGTTCCCCTGACTTCAGGACTACTGGCCCTGGAGTGGATGAAATTGACACTTCTAAGTTTGTTCTGTGTTTCCCTGCTTGCTTCGGAGTGTGTAATGGTGTCTATAGGAGAAATTGGAGAAAATACAAAAGGATCTCGGTGTGTAATAGAGTCTGGAAATGTGTTGATGATGCACAAAAGAAGTAGCACTGCCACTGTGGTGATGCTAGAAAGACTCTTGTGTTTGACATTCCGAGTTTGAAAACCTTTGTGCAGCAAAAGCAGAACGTGATTTGGGTTAGTGACTTGGTGCACGGGGAGCTGGCACAGGCAGCAGCAGGCGTGCAGAGCACTGGGGAGATGTAAGGAAAACCTCCATGCACACTGATTGTTATTCATCAGTTCCATGTCTGCTGGGATGTCTGAGCTGATCATAGCGTGTGCAAGGCAGGTTGCTAACGAAGCTGTGTGTGATGAGCAACAGAAGCAGCAGTTCCTTAAATAAGAGAAAACCAAATGCTATTTTGGCTTTTTGAGGAGTGGGGAGCAAATGCTAATTCCCTTTCAGGGTCTGTTGCCACGGGTAGCCGGTTCAAATGCCTTTCCTGCACAGTTCCCATATGTGTAACTTCAGCAATGTTTGTGAAAGTTGTTTTGAGTGACTGTTGATACCTGACACAGATTACAGTGGAAATACGCACAGATAGATGATCTGTCCAACTCTTAGAGCCTGGGTTTGTATCACAGCTAAATCTAAATCCATATGAATTCACACCAGCTTAACTGCTCAGCAATATTTGTGTGACTGTTAGTGGCTAAGTGAAGTAAGGAGTGCAAGACTGCAGATGGGTGGATGCCCTGTGAGATATTGTTGTATTTGGATTTTATAATAATTTTTCAGGTCTAATTATGGCTAAGCTTTTCTATCTGATGGCTACTTTGGTGTTGTGGGTATTGCTTAACAAAAAATGACAACCTATGTTATAACGGTGTCTGAAACCTCAGGGGTTGTTACACTGCAAGTTTTGTTGATACTTTCTTTAGAAAGTAAAAATCGTGGGCTGGAAGCAGCAGCGGTGTGCCTGGAAAGTTGTTTCTATGGATTGCTACCGATACATTAGCCCCTGCAGCATATTTTAATGTGCTCCAGGGAAAGAAAGTTGGTAAAAGTTTTCCTGGCTGTACGTTGTGGTGCAAACAGAACTGTGAATGACTTTACTACCGCTTCTGTTATTCCATTATATTAGTGTGACAAAGGGCTGAGCCCTTGGGCTATTGAGAGTATGTTCAGTGTAATGGAACTGGTTAAGGAACTTCTGTTCCAGTAACATCTCTAGATCTGTTGGTGAATCCACCTTGCTGAGCTTGTGAACACTACCTCAGTATTCTGAAATGAAGTTTGAAGTGCTGTGGGGTTTATTTTTCCTGTTAACAGTAACTGGGAGCTGACTGGATGTGCTTGATAGATGCAACAGTGATTCTGAGTGCTCCACTGCCATTGCAGCTGCCAGATTAAAGACCAGGATTTCTGTGACCAGTGTATTCCTGCTGCTTAGTGCTGGACAGATGGTCTTTGGCCCTCTGGTACAGATGTCTATAAAGCTTCCGATTGCTCTCTGCGTGTATCTACAGAATTATTTCCAGGCACATGCTTAGCATGACCTTTGCATGACTGTATTGGTCATTTCTGACCTATCTTTTTTTCCTTATTATACTTTTCCTTTATGTCAATTGTAGCATCCAGTATCTCTGAACTGTAAAATTTACTAACAGGTACCTGAAAGAGGTGCAAACGTCTGAAATCTGGAGTCCATTGAATATTCACTGGATTTTCTTTTATGTTGAAGGCAGTATTGCCAAGCGCATAGGGGTTTTTTTTATTTACATCTCAGGTAGAACATTTTCGTTGTTTTTATACCATTTTGTGTTAATAAAAGGAATAATTTTTATAAATCACTTTCTGCCCATGTTCATTTGGAATAGATTGCTGTGAGCTGTGGTTTTGTTAGGTGGAAGTGTGGGTGATTTGCAATATCAGTGCTGTTATTAGGAGTGATTCCAGATATCTGACTGATTTAGCACCTGTTATCTGTTAAAGTGCTTCAGAAACAAGAAGGGAGAGAGCATCTGAGAAGAGGTGAGATTAATAATCTCTACCCTGCTACTGCTCACTTAACTGCCAATTCATCTGCCTGAGTGCTCTCTGGAGAGCTGTATGACTCAAACCAGTTCTTGCCTGGTGCTAAATGGATGTGAAACACCCTCTTCACACCTGAGACCTGCACGTTGTCTACAGTAAATATGGCAGATATATATTTAGATTGTGCTGCTATTTTCTGAGAGTTCTATGCATAAGCTGAGACCACTGAGTTTGGCTTCAGTGCTGCTGCTGATGCAGGGTGCTGTGATACCCTTGCAACAAGCATCCTGCTTACTGAATCCCTAAATAGTGGGGTTTTCTGTGCAAGAACCCAGAGAGACTGAGGGCTGTTGGGTGTAACATTCTGGGTGTGAAACTCCTCCTTATCAAAGCGTCCATCACACCCTAGGCAGCCCATATATTATTGTTGTTGAACTGGTGCAAATTTGCATGCTGTTAAGCTCCTAAGTGTACACTCATCTGAAATCATGGTATTTGACCCAAAGTTTGGGGCTGTTTGGGGGTTTTGTTTGCTTTTTTTCCTTGTACAATACCGTAAAGCCTGATCTTTGCTCTCTCAGAGCTCTGTGATGAAGAAAGGAAACAACTTTTGAATGCCAACAAAATAACTGCTGGTGTTTCTTTGGAGGATTTTCTTACAAGATGTTTGTGTCAGCTGGTGCAGCCACTTTGGAATTCGGCCTTCGCCCTGATATGCCAGGGGGAACCTTTGTTCTAAGTGGCCAGTATGGTGTGGGAGAACCCTTTGTGCAACAACAAAGGAGAATTGTATGGGCATGAGCCATGGAAGAGCTAGGAGGGAGCTAAGGGTTTATTTCAGAGGCACTGCCTATATATACTGATAACAACATTCTCTCCATAAATCTTCCCCAGTTCTGTGTGGGATCTGAGCAGGAGATAACATCTCTTTATTTAGTGCATATTCTTAGTGGTAAATTCTTGGTATGGTTTCCTTAACTAAAACGTGGTGCCACTTGAATGCTTTTAATAGCCTAAAGCAAACAAACCTGGCAGTGGGCTGGACCATAGTGGTAGAATTATTCCTATACTTTCAAAGTAACTAACAGCTTTTGCCTTACTAATTAGTGCTAGAAGAGCGGCCCCAGTTATGGTAAGTGATGATAAGAGCTCATGGCTGGCAAGGGCAGAAGTCCAAGAGATGCAGAAGATGAAGCCTGGCAGAGACAGTAAGTATTGCTGTTTGGCCTTCCAGGGCATAGTCAAATATGCCCTTAATGTAAACAAGAGAGGAGCTGCATCCAAAACGTACTGTAACACAGACTACAATAGCTCTGAGATAGAGCAAAGCAGAAAGAGGCATTTTTCAGCTCACACCTTCATTCAGACCATCTGAGAGGCACTGGTGGAGAGACAAATGCCACCCCTGCAACCACAAGCTGCTACAGAAACATCACAGGCATCAGGTTAGAGGTTGGTGGAGGCAAATACTTGGACTGATCATAAGGGCAAGAGAACATCGTTTGAAGCTTTTTCACCAAGTTACTGGCTCCAGTCCCATGGTAGCTGCTTCTCCTGCAGAATAAAGCCTGCCCACTTTCCCAGCCTGGAACTGCACAGTCTGTGAGAGCCTGTCTGATCTACTAGTGGCATACCCTTAGCACTGCAGGGAACAGCACTTGTCACACTAACTTGTGGAGAAGGGAGAAGTTCTCCAGGTCTCTTAAGAGCCGAGTACAGTCCCAAGAAATAATTATAGGGTCATAAAGGAAATTCTAACTTGTGTGTGTGGCTGTGATTTAAGATTGTTTTTCTTTTTGTGTTAAATTCACCTGAGTAAAATGGCCCCATGTTCCTCAACAGAGCAGCTGTTAGGGCACTTGCAGTATACTGTAGGTTTTAGTTGCAGGTTGATTTGTCTCTAAGCCCCCAGAAATAGCTTAGGCATCAGTGTCCCTGCTTGGATCCAGTGTGTTGTTTGCCCAGATCAAGGTAGTTGGGGCTGTTTGTGCCAAGTGTGGGTGAGAAAGCAGCTGGGTTGACCGGAGAGAAGGTGGGAGTGAGATGAAAGGGGAGACCAAAGCAGGTTTGTAACCGGAAGGGGTCTCTGGATTGCTGACACTAGAGCCTTGAACATGATGAAACAGCAAAGGGAGTGGGAGTCTATTGAAAAGATCTGGTGTCAGGACAGGAGATGGAGTCCATGGAGTTCTTTGGTTTGGATTTGCTTTTTTCTAGCAAATACCAAAGCAATATGGAATGCTGGTTTGCTTGTCTGTGACCATGACTGTGCCCAGCAAGTTCAGCTCTGTGGGTTGGCTTGTGCAAGGTCCAACCTGTAAAACAAAAGGCTGGAATTCTCTGAATGGAAGTGCAATGAAATGACTCCAACAAATGGGGCCTTGTCTTTAAGTTATAAGCACCGGCTTATTAATGAGTTAACTTCTTCTGTTTAGGTCTCCAAAAATAATTGTTCTGATTGCTCCCATTGTCCCAGATTGTGGCAGTGGAACAGTGACTGGCTGTGATGGAAATGTTCCAAGGACCAAAGGGGGGTTGTTTCTTGCCTCACTGTCAATGACTGGCTTCAGCTGCTCTCATTCCCCTCACTTGGCTGGTCACTGTTCTGAGCTGGCTTGCTGTGTCTTTCCATTTTAACGGGTTTATAAATATTATTGGTTGCATCCAAGAAAAATTGGCAGTCAGGGCTCGGCCCAGCAGAGCTATGGGGCATGTGTCCAACAAGACTGCTTTGTGCTCCATTGGGAGCATTGGCTTACTGGTGACAGCATCTGCAGCAAATTACCCGTGAACACTTCACTGGGTTGTCTGCTGCTGCTGGGGCTGGAGGCAAAGCCCTTCCTGTGATGGTGCTGGGACCTTTAGCCCAAACAGTTGAGCAGGAGAGGCAATGTGGACCTGTGTGGGAAGGGTTGTGGTGATCTCTGGGGGCTATGTGTCTGGTGATGCTACTCTGTGGCCTCGAAGTCAGGAGGTTGTTACTCTTGATTGGCTTTTTTTAAAATAACCTTCACTTGAGGTGGACTTGTAATTTGCTGTGGTGTGTGTCTGTAGCTTGTTAAATATGGGTCAGCATCGTTACATGGATCACATCGATCTCTCCATGGCCCCATCATTGCCTTTGGGGGCTGTGAGGATTGGCTGGAATAACAGGCGCCTGGTGTGGGCACTGCTGGGTGGGGTGAGCTCATTTCAGCAGCCTTAAACTGACCTGTTGTGAGCACTGCTGGCATTTAGGTCCCACGGATCCACCCTTTGCCCTGGCGCTGGGTTGGTTTGAAGAGTAAGACAAGCTACTGAACTCTTTTGCATGAAGGACACCAGTAAATATTCCCAGAGTGCTTCAGAAGTTCCTTGTGAATCAGTTTACCCTTTACCCTCTCTTCCCCCCTGTAGGTTTGCTGTCTTTGATGGTGAGTGGCACGTCACCTTACGATGAGTTACTGGAGTCTGGATAAGAGAAGCTGCCTGCAGTACTGCCGCCACTTCTTGGTGGACAATGGTGTCTTTCATGGTGAGTCATGTTTTCCATTGTCATGTTCTTAAGTTTCTTGCTGCTGATTCTGCTGGAGTTTCTCATGTATCTCTTGGAACCTGTTAGTCATGGGTCCCACACCACTCTGGCCTTTGTTGTTGACTGTGGAGATTGTGGTGGAGGGAGCATGGTCATGGACATAGTCTGACTGTCTCTGGCACTGTGCAGGTGTGCTCTGGGACCACCATGGCCTGCTGGTTGCTCCCAGTTGCCTCCTCTGTACATCTTGTTTTAATGAGGGAACATGTACCTGAGCTCTGGCGGAAGCTTGAGGGGAGAGAAGAGCAGAAGCTGAAGCTCAGGCAGTGGCAGTGCTGCTCTGGTTGCAGTGATGTGCAGTTGCTGCTCCTGTGAAATCTATATGTGTGAATCCTTTGCGCTTCCAGCAAGGAACTGAAAGTGTTGGGAAGAGCTGAGCTAACAAGTACTGATGGGGGTTTTGTGCAAAATAAATGTGTAATAGCTATCCTTAATTAGTGCCCTATGATCTGCTCGTATCTTAGGCTTGCATGCCCTGATCGTTCAGTTGAATTATCTTCTGGGAAATGCTCTGAAGATAGGCTGATATAAAATACAGGACCTATTTTTTTATCCTTAAAACTTGATATATCAACAGTGTTCCTCATGCAGGTTTGTCCCCATTTGTGGTGTGAAAATCAGCCTTGGGATTGGATAGGAAGCAGAACTGAACCTGGCCTCTGCTTCTGCAGTGGGTGAGGGATCACAGGGACTTAGGAACTGTGTCTGCCTGGGATTGTTTTGCAGGTCGTATCCAGTAGGACAGAGGAGCCCCTCCCTACTGGTCCTGCTGCAGGAGTGTCCCCCTAATGCTGTTTGAGAGACCTAAATCTTATATTCCTTATTCTCAGTGATCAAAGCTTGTCACTCTAGGACAGATTGATGTCTATACTGATAACAGTAGCATAAATGTCTACGAATTAAATATTCATGTCTTTGAAAAGCAAGGGTCACTTAATTTTCCTCTGGAGAACCTGCATCTCTGTTTTCACTATGTTTGCCAGGAGGTTAGAGATGTTTTGAGCTCACAGAACTACAACACAACCTACTGTAAAACAAATCATATCTGTGTTTTCATCACTGTGGTTATGTCACTGTTGGTGAAGCTGATGGTTTCTTGGCAGAATTAATTATTTGTCAATTTGTGCATCTTCTTACTGAAAGTGTAACCGGAGAGAACACCATTTCCCCCATTCTGCTTTTTTGCTTGTCCCTACACATCTTTGTCCTGCTAATGGCACAAAGGCTGGATAACAATCCATTAGCACAAAGTCTAGTAACTCATGAGCAGATACTGAAGTATGAGTCTGCAAAGTGATAACTGTCTGATGTAGAAGACATAATTAGCATTGGTGTATCCACTCTGAAGACAAATATATCAGCCCAACTGAGGTGTGTATATTTTAATGCATGAAATATGGGCAACAAGCAGGAGGAACATGAAGCTTTTGTATGCCAGGAAATGTATGACATAATTGCCATCACTGAAACGTGGTGGGATGAATCATATGACTGGAGCGTTGGATAGGATGGGTATACACTATTCAGGAGAGGTAGGTAAGGCAGAAGGGGTGTGGGGGTGGCCCTGTATGTTGCTGAAGCTCTGGAAGTCACAGAACTTGAAATCAGGGATGATAGGAAAGAGTAGAGAGGCTATGGGTTCAGATTACAGGGTTAGCTAACAAAATGGTCATTGTGCTTGGAGTGTGTTACAGACCACCCAATCAGGAGGATGAGGTTGATCTACAACTGGAGGACATCTCAAGATTGCCTGCTCTAATTCTCTTAGGCGATTTCAATCTCCCAGATATCCGCTGGGATGTTAACACAGTAGTGAGGAGGCAGTCTAGAAGGCTTGTAGAGTGCATAGAGGACTTTCTTGTCACAATTGGTTGGTGAGCCTACCAGGGGTGAGGCTTTTCTGTATTTGCTATTTGCAAGTAGGGTAGACCTGGTGGGTGATGTGGTTGTCGGAGGCTGTCTGGGAGGCAGTGATCATGAAATGATACTCCTGGTATGCAACTAGTATGATTTGGCAATTAAAACCACTTTTATGTAATAGTACCTGCATATTCATCCAGAATAACTCTCAAATTGTGCCTTGGAATTTTTATATAATTCTACTTCCCTTCAACCAAACATAACGGGGACTTCTCATAAAGTAACAATACAGATACCTGATTTAACATTCTGTGTAATTTACTGTCGCAGTTATATTCTGTCTCTTCCTAGTTTGTCTGTGAGTTCAGTAGCTTGGTCAATATCTAACAGTGAAATAAACAAGTATATGCTGAATGAAGTTCTGTTTGGACAAAGGCCAAAATGATAACTGATTTAAGAAGAAATCTGGAGGGTCGTTTTTTCAAAGTGTGCTTTGCAATTGTTTTCCATAAATCTCTTACTTTAAGCTGTACCTGTTGTAACATACTGTTCTTGTCTGGTTTTTCTTTCACCTGGAAGAAGACACTCCTGACCTGGAAGAGGCTGATTCTTTGTCCCACAAGAAGGAAGGTCGGGTTCCCACTGTTGATGAGGAATGGGAACAAGTTTCCACTTGAGGGAGAAATAGGACCTTAAAGATCATCTAGTTCCAACAACCTTGAATAGGCAGGGACACATTCACTAGATCACCTTATGCAAAACCCCATCCAACCTGGCCTTGAACACTTCCAGGGATGGGGCAGCCACAACTTCCTTGGGTAACCTTTTCCAGCATCTCAGTATCCTCACAGGAAAGAACTTTTTCCTCGTGTCTAATCTAAATCTCCTGTCTTCAAGTTTGTAACCCTTTCTGCTTGCCCTTTCACTATGCACCCATGTAAAAAGCCCTACATCAGTTTTCTTGTAGGTTCTCTTCAGGTATCGGAACACTGCTTGAAGGTCACCTCGGAGCCTCCTCTTCTCCAGGCTGAACAACCCTAACTTGCTCAGCCTGTCCTCACAGAGCTCCAGCCCTCTGATCATCTCAGTTGCTCTCCTCTGGACATGTTCCAGGACCTCTGTGTNCTGATGGAGCTGGGTCTGTTTAGCCTGGAAAAGAGGAGGCTCAGGGGTGACCTTATTGCTCTCTATAACTACCTAAAAGGTGGTTATGGTCAGCCGGGGGTCAGTCTTTTCTCCCTGGACACTGAAGACAGGACAAGGGGTCACAGTCTTAAGCTCCATCGGGGGAGATTTAGGCTTGACATTAGGAAAAGGTTTTTCACTGACAGAGTGATCAGATTTTGGAACGGGCTGCCCACGGAGGTGGTTGGGTCACTGTCTCTGGAGGTGTTCAGCGTTAGCCTGGATGAAGTGCTGAGTGGCATGATCTAGATGTTAGGTTTACTTGGTTGGTTTTAGGTTGGACTTGATGATCTTTTAGGTCTTTTTTAATCTTATCATTACTGTGATACTGTGGAGTTCTTGACCAGAAAGTTCCTGTGGCGTAATTTATTTGTCTGTCTTTCATGACCAGGGAGGATTAATTGAGTGAATCCTTTAGGGCTTCCCATTTGACTCTTCTGTCTAAGGAAGGCACTGCAGTGACAGTTAATTCACTCCTGAGAATATGGAGAGAGCTGGAGTCCCTTCTGGACAGTGACAGAGGTGGCAGTTCCTAACAGAGTGATGTAAGGATGTGTGTGTGTCTCCAGGATTTGCCATGTTGCGGCTTGAGAGAAGTTGTTTTCCCATGTGACCGTAACTATAGAGGTAAAAAGGGGATTGATCGAGCTTTTTAATGATTTGCTTTTTGTTTGTGAGCCTTAGGATCTACAGGATCAGGACACAGGATGGTGGCATGGGTAGAGTGTGTGGGCTGGGTGTTCACTCCCATTCCTTGCAGTTAAGATTGACTCATCCTTTTTGCCTGTCTGAGAAAGACCAAGTGGGACCCAGCAGTGAGCTTTGGCCTTTGCATGACTAAGCGAGTGTCAGACAACTAAATTGGGACATCCCTGTACCTTACATCACATGTTATCCAGCAGTCATGAGGACATTACACTTGTTTGAAACGTTTTTACACCACTGGGAAATTAAGCAGGAAAATGTAATGTGACCCCGTATATGGGAATGGTTATCAGGGCAGGTACTGTGATCCAGCTCCTCCTGATTTGCTGGTGCATCAGTGTTTGAGCTGTGTGTATCAAGCTCTAGGGTCTGTTAATTTTACTTTACACAGGGTTTTCCTTTTTTTGGTTGTTATTAGTATTACAATTTCATAGTCTGACTCTGACAGCCTGGTTCCAAAGGGAGTGAGCACACAGAGCTGCTGATTAGCTTATTCTTCTACATTTCTGGAAGCAAATACTGTGTAATTCCTGACCAGGAAGAAGCTGCACTGTGTTTAGCACATGGCTGATTTTTGTCTCCTCAATTCTCTAAGACAGTTATGTCAAAAACATTATTCTCTCAGAAGTACCAACCTCTTGTTCAGATTGCATTTCCACAACTAATTAATTCTCTCTTTTAGTTTCGAAGTTTTATCTTTGGGCCTCTTTGCCTCTTTCCAGACTTGTTTCAGTATGGACTTGACCACTGTTGGTAGGATATCATGTTAATCCAGGCTTGCTCATAGTATCTAAATCAATCTTTACTCAGAGCACTGGGCTGATTCAGTTTTATCTAGTTTATCTGGAAGGTCTTGTTACAGTGGCACAGTTATTAGCTGTCGAATTTGTTGTCTGAGAGAACTGTTCTACCTCAAGTTCAAACTAGCCAGAAATGTCCTGCTGTGTCATCTGGTGGCCCTAAAAAATAGAAGAACAGCTTTCTCCAGAGACTTCAGGATCCTGGAGAGACACACAATAAGAACTTTGCTGCTTAGCTGCGTCCATCTTTGGTGATGCCTTCATACCTTTTGGGTACCTCTGCTTTAAGAACACCTTCCATTTGTTCACCTCCAGCTGAAGTGTTTAAATGCAAGAAAGTCTTGTGGACTGCATAAATAACAGTGTTAAACCTCTGTTTATTGAGAGTAGCTTAAGCAAAAAAGAAAATCAACAAAATAATCCTGAAACCAATATAACAAAAAAACCTCACCAAAACCAGACAACCCCAAAACAGTTGTAAGCCCCACATATTACGAGAGAGGCTCCCAAGCCTGTAGGAGTGAATGTCATAGAACCCCTCCTGGCAGAGGAGCTGAGGATGCTTCTGCTTTAGTGGGGAGACCATCAGCTACAGGAGTGAAGATGAGTTTGGCTGGTTTAGTGTGGGAAGCCAAAGTTTGAAAGGGGCTGTGCCCGCTGACTCTAAATATGCTGTGAAGGGAGAGCTCAGGGAGGAGTAGCCTTTCTTGAATTGATGGGGGAAAAGTGACCCAAGAGCAAATTGAAAATTGTCCATGAGTATATAGATAGATGGAGGGAAACCTGATGTACTTTGGGGTGGGGATTGGCAAGTTTGGGGGAAAAAAATTAAAACATTGTATTTGTGCTCCTGCCCTGCAGTTGTGGATGTAATTAGTAGCACATAATATATTGACTAACGTGAGTGTAATGCTGAAGAACTCTGCACGATCCAGAGTCAGTTCCTGGATACAATGAGCAGCAAACCCAAACAGCAGCATTTGTAATTCCCTTATGGAAGGTGTTGCTGAATGCGCATCTGTTTGCTTTGCAACATCAGTGATGGTGCGAGACACTTGTGTGCTGTTAAGCTGGAAGTATTGATGTTCGACTGTGTGCCTTTCCACAGAGCTTTAATGGCTTGTCTTTGACTAATGACTGAACGTCTATCCACACGTGTGATGCTGAAGCCCTTTATGCATCCAAACCACTGAAGGGTTTCTTGTGATTTTATAATGTTATTAGGGAAAGCTACTATTAGCTGCACTTGCGGGATATTAAAATTCTTATCTGTTGGTGTCTAAAATTTTTGGTTACAGAAGTGGACGTTGCTGCTGCGCCTTGTACTCTGGGGAGTCTTATCTGCCTGCAAGCAAAAAAATGTCAGTTTTCTTCAGCAGCAGCAGCGAGATACAGCAGTGTGTGCACACAGAGAATAACAAACTGGAAACAGATCTGGGTTTCAGCTATTTTAGCAGTTTCTGTTGAATAGAGTGGATAAGCAATTATAATATTGGGAATAGCCTCAAGGACTTGATGAACCCACTTTCTTTTTCCTTCCTGTTGCAAGCACTGCCAAAGTACGAAGTGCATTGTGCCTCTAGGCTTGGAAGATGACTTTTAAAAAATTTTAATTTTCTCATGGGTTTCAAGCTATAAACACAGATTATATTTTGTTTCTTTGCTGACAGTGACACTGTAGGAATGGCTATATTGTCAGACCAAACGTTCATCTACTTTGCTGGCAGATGTTTAGAGGTGAAAGTATAAAGGGGGAAAATAATCATAGTGGTTTTTTGGTATCACAACTACCTAACTCTCCCAGATCCACTCCCAGTGCCTGCTGGTCAGCAGTGTAAGTCCTTCCCCTGCCAGAAGCTGCTTCCAGAAAATCATGACCTGTTTTTTTTCTTGGAGTTTTCTTGCAATTGGCTCATGCCTATGACGATCTGTGGGAATTCACTCCAGACTTAAACTGGTTGTTGTAAACTGTGTGCTTGAAGGGAAGCAGCACTTTTCAGGCATCTTTGCCATACTCTGATGGATGGAGCAGGTTTAGTTGCTCAATTACTTCTCTTCTGAAAGACCACTGATTGGTATGGTTGGACTCAATGATCTTGAAGACCTTTTCAAAGTTAAAGTTTTCTGAGTGCCAAGCCCCTAAGTAAGGTAGGCATGGTGTTAGGCTTTTTGATAGCTCTAAATGTTTGTTTTCTGACCTCTTACTGAGGAAATGGGTGAGTTGGTGACTCTTTCTTCTCCTGGGAAAGAGCAAACATTTGTCTCCTGCTGCAAATAATCTGTCCAGTGATTGTTTTGCCACCTGGCAATGTCAGTGACCTGTCTGTCCCATTCACTGGTGAACCTGCTGATCTGGGTTCATGCTTGTCTCATTCTCTTTAGTCTCTGGTTTCAGGAATATCCATCTCATCCTTTTAAAGGTTCTTCCAAATTATTTGCTTATATGCATCTCAATTTGATAGAGGGAGAGAGACACTTAGTTCGAGGAAATTGCTTATTTTGGGAAATTACCTCAGAGGTTTCCTAAGTGTAATGCATTGAGCACTCCTGTTATTAGATGAACCGCTGCTGCTGTTCCACAGCCGGTTTTGGTAGGATAGGTGTTGCTGCAGTGTTTTTCCAACTGTTTCAGTGGGAGAAGCTGAGATTTAGTGCTATTTCTTGGGGGATTTTTCTTTGCTTCAGTGATCTTGAACTTTTGTGCCAAATGAACAGGAACATAAAATATGTCTGCTTCTCTTGGTTATTAGAGCACAAGAGTTTTCGGGGAACAGTATTAAATCTTAGAATCCACATACATGTGGCTTGATGTTTGCTGGTGGACAAGGTTTCATAATTAGCTCCACTGAAGCCCTTTGCGAGTGCCACACTCAAGGGTGCAGTGTTAAAATGCCAGCTGCAGACTGCAGGATTCCAGTGTCCATCTTAATAATCAGCTTCAATTTAAGTTTTATAATGATGCTTGGGAAAGCAAGGACAAGTTAATAGCACAGTAATTCCTGGTTTGCTTCTTGTTCTGATTTATGTAGCGAAATATCTCCAAGTCGTTTCTTGAGACAGCCTTTACTGAAAATGTAAAGGCAAGAAAGGTGTTCAATGATTTATTTAAGTTCACGTAGATTAAACATGAGTTTAAAGAAACTCTTGGTGGTTTGTTGAATGTTTAACTGCCTTTAGGAACCCTGTGTCCATCACTAGATATGTCCATCGGTGAGACAAGTTTTGTGCCTGGGGTTTCTATCAAACTGGTGCATCAGGCAGGTGAGATCTAAGGCCAAGTGATCTTTCCCTTCCATCTTTGTGTATTTGTCAGATTTCTTAGAGCTGTGTCCTTGTTAATGACAAAGTATTTGATAAAAACTTTGTAAACTTATGGGTTTTATCAGATTAAAGTTTTATTCCTTGCCAGCTGATGCTTTATGAGGAGGTTGTGTTACAGTTTGGATCTAAGATTCAATTTGGATGATGAATGTGAAGCCATTATCTTCTTATTTCATTATCTTTACTATAAGACCTAGAAGTTCTCTAATCAGCTTTTCTTGCTCTTTAGCAGAATTAGCCTTTGTACCAGCTTCCAGCTATGTTGACAGTGAAAAAGGAGAAACTGATGAGCCAGAAAATTAGTCGTCTGATACTGTAATTTTCAAACTATTAGTTAAATTGAATTCTCATTTATTGGAAAATTACTATTTTGCAGTAGAATTTGCACTATGACTGTCCAGCAATCTAGGTGCTTGTGATCAAAATTTGCCTTCCATCTTGGGCTGTTTGGCGAAGGCTGACACTTCTGCTAATAAATTTTCTTTAATTGGGACCATGGGTAGGTTCAGGTACTGCCAGGCTGTGGGGAGGGAAGGCAATCTGTAACCAGTGTGGGCAGCCAATACTGACACCATGGCTGCTGGGCTCTGCTTTCACAGCTGTGCCTCTTGTCAGACCAGCACCGTTGTGTCCTCCTGGCAATGCTTTTGATACAAAACTGTCCATGTTTCTCTCTTCTCGACCAGCTGCCATGGGCTGAATTGCAGTGTCTTTTAATATATATATATTATATATATATAATATAATATAATTATATAATATAATAATTATATAATATAATTATATATATATATAAACATGAAAATATATATAGTTTATGTGCATAGAGGAGGAGAAGTAGCAGATTTTACCAGAAAGCTTTAAATCTCCTTAATGAAACAGAGCATGGGATGTATGTGGAAGCAAAGCAAGCTGAGGAGATGTGAGGCGGCTGCTGCTTAAACAACATGTGGGTGTGCTTCTGGATGGTACAAAGTGAACCAGTTGCTTTTTAACTTTTTGCTTTGCTGACAGTCAAACTCTAATGTAGAAGATATACCAGGTTCAGATTTGGCTCCAGGGCTGGGGATTGGATGGAAACCTTGGCTTATCAGGGAAGAGTTGTCATGGTTACTTTATTTTTTTGGGAGTTGACTAAATCTACAAGTATTTTCATACCATTTGGCATTTTTCTCCAGAATTACTTAAATCTTTGTTTGCTGCAGTGTTCTTGCTGACGTAGAGCACTATCTGACTTCTGAAGCCACATAGCATTTAAGCACTTCTGGTTATAAAATAAACTTTACTTTGAAGACAAAATAGTAAGGATTGTGTTTACAGTTCGACAAGGTTCCAACAAAGCTTGTATATAGGTCCTTTCATAATTAACAGCCTGACAGAAGTGTGGAGTAATTAGCATTTAACACATTATCAAGTGCAATCTGGCATCAGTGATTGAATTGTGGTGTGGTGACGGTTTGTTGAACTGCAACTCTAACACATCAGTTCATTTGAACATAATATATTGATAACTGTACAAAGGCTTCAGTGATGACTTGATCCATTAATCCCATGAGCTAGGGTGTGAACCAGCATCTGAGTGATGATATCACTGCAAATGAGCAACACTTCTCTGTGGAGCTTGACTTCTGCCATATCCTGCCATCCGTAGTTGGAAGTGTGACCAGAAGCACAAACTCTGAGTGCAGCCAAGAACAACTACAGTGGATTTGGGGTTGCTTGGGAGTTTCTTTTATTCCTCTGTCACACTGTCAGTCAGGTAACTTTTCTAACAGATGCTACTCATGTTCTGCCATCTTTTACTGCTCTTGTGGTCTTTGAGAATGCAGTGGGCATTCTTTTGGTGCACTGATGTGGTCACAGTGAATCAATTCGAAAATGCAGGAAATCAAAGATGCAGTGTTATATGGAGAAGCTATTTTATTCTTGCCATGCCTCCTAATGCTGCGGCCCCCTGGGCTATGTCATAACTAAGTGCAATTTATGCGAGCCTAGCTGTTTCTGCCTGTTCTTCCTTGACTATAAACCTATTGGCTTCAGTGGTGTGGTGCTAGCTTAAACCATCGCAGTGTTTACTGGTGATTTCTTATGGCTACTGTGAGATTAGCATTCAGCATTTCACAGGAGACTTCTTGTTTTCACTAATCTAAATGCTCAGTGATGCACAGACTGAACCATTTGCATGCTTGGAGCTCTGACTGGCCTGATTCCACAGAATGGCTGTTCCCCTTCAAGCTAGAGACAAATATAGGCAGAGGAGGCAGAAAACCTCGCAAAAGGGAGCTCAGTTCACAGAGGATGTCTCCTTCCACCTCACAGAATCTCCGGGCTGCAGATGCTGAGAGTTACTTTGGAGAGAGGGTGGACTTTCCTTTCTGTGTTCAGTCTGCGTCACTGTCTGGTTCTTTAACTGAAGTGTGGTTATTTGCTCCCCAGCAGCCTCCCTGGGTACCAGCAGGATTTCCTTGCGCTTGCCCATATAGCTGCTCTTACAGCCTGGAGCATCTCAGTCACTGTGCTCTGCATGCACGTCTCACACCAAAAGTAGTCGCTGCTACTGCCTTCCTGCAGCAGCAGCATAGAACAGATGCTTCCAGCTTCCCTCTCAGGCTCTGCCTTTTGGGTTTGAAGAAAGTTGATTTTGTGCTTTCCTGCCTTGGTGTCATGGATCCCAAAGGTTATGTCGTTTCTCACAGTGAGCACTGCTGTCAGCATCCTCTGTACTTTTGAGGATTGTGTTCCAAATGCTCTGGAGACATGAAGATTAACCTGGGGCTCTCCTGCAGCAAGAATTTCCCTTCTACTTGCACTGGTTACAAATTTAATGGCAGACCTTGAAGTATATAAGAATTTAAGCCCAGAAAAAGGTAAGAATGCAGGAGTTTGGAATTACTGTGGAGCTTATAACGGTTGTGGAAGTGCTTACAGAAAAATCAGTTAACTTTGTGATTGATAAGTTACAATCAGCACTGGATGTTATTAGTATACTGTTAGCATATTACTGGTAGTTTATAATGTCTGATTTTGTTCACATGAAGTCAGTGCTAGATGGAAAGTGATTATAAGCTTAAGCCTTTGAGTGGATATGGAATAAATGTTCTAGAGAGGAGAAATGATGGTGGTCATTATTTTTGTATTTTGCTCACTTTTCATGGTGTTGGATTATGTGTTGTAAAGAAAATACTTACATTTAGCAAAGAGCTGCCTTGTCAAAACTGGATAGCTCAGAACAAGGCTATGTGATTAAAGAACTAATCTACTATAAAGCCACTAAAAGTAATGTAGTACACTTTGAAATATCAATTTGGCCATGCTGAAGGGCAGTATTTGGGGTCAATATACACTGATTTATTTTTCCCCTCTGTATTTAGAATGGATGATTTTATTTGATAAGTGTTTTTTAATTAGGGGAAGCCACTGGAAACAGGCACAGCTGTTGTGTAAGAAACTGAGACTATTTTAAGAAAAAACCTCAGTTGTTTGTGTCTCCTCTCGGGGGGAAGGACCTTCGATGTTGGAGTTTGCTGCATCTCCAAACACTGGGGTTGTGTTTTGGAGGTTTCAGATACACAAAACTACATTAAGCTTTGATGTGTGTTGCGAGGGGAAGGAGAGCGGGTGTTACTCCATCTGCGTTGTGAGACGTGGGAGGTAATGGATATGTCCCCCTTAATAATTCATAAAAGCTAGCTTATTTGAGGGGGGTGTTGGAACAGTCCTAGAAGAGCACCAGGTTTAATTTTTGAAGCTCATGTGTATGTTTAGATAAACCCATTTCACACCACAGTACTTGACAGATGGTGAAATTCTGTTTGAGGTAATTTTGCAGACCCTTTTCCTCAGCCACAACAGCAGCTGTCACATTTCTGTGCATCTCTTACTATTTCTCTGCCAGGTGGAGGTGGTTAAAGGCTGCAGTGGAATGAGCTCACCCCGCTGTCCCTTGCATCTGTGTTTGGCTGTTGTGACAGAATTGCAGCACTAAATGGGGGTCCTGGTGGTGCTCATGGGGTGTCCCCACACCCAGGAGGGGTGACACAGTGCTGCCAAGTGTGGCTTTAGGTATGAATGCATTCAGGTGCTCTAGTGGTGGAAGAAGGCTGATTACTTTAGCCTTCCATCCCTGATACTGATAAGGGCAGGATCACACTTCTCACGCGGTTTATGCACGTACGTGCTCTGTGCAGCCTGGGCAAAGGGACAACTACATGTCCTGTCATCAGGTGATTGTGCCATGTGGCTCCGTGATGAGCACTCGCTGGAAGAAGCAGCTCTACATCTGCCAGTGGTTTGGCCGTAAGTTTGCATGTGACTGCTTCTGGTTGACTGGGAACTGCTCACAGTGTGATCTCTGTCTTTGGCTGGTGGGTCCTGGTACTTCATAGCAATTGTATGGTTAGCAGAGCAACATGGTTGCAGGTGGTACAGGTTGAGCAGAGCAGCAGCAGGAGCTACAGTGCACTTCCTTCACAAGGATGTCACAGCAGCCTTCTTTAGGGTTGCTATTAGGGCTTCTTTGGGACTCTTGTATATCTTCACCTCTATCCAAGCATCCATAAAGCAAGTATGAATTTTGAAGGCATTTTTACACGCTACCAATAGAAATGTTGATCAGCATTGCACTTGGAGGCACAAAACATCATTATTTTTGGTAATAAAATAGCTCAGGAGTTTGTCAGTGCATTGTTTGTCCATAGCTGACTCACTGATGGTGGCCTGCACCAAGGCAATTGGAGAATAGAATAGATTAGATGTGTTTCTTTAGCAAAATGTCAGGTTCTGATCAGTGTGAATAAATTAGTTCCTATCACCAGTTACACCGTCATCATCACTTGTAAAGGTTAATTAACTCCACCTTCAGTTCTACTCAGCTTTTTCCCCTCCTGCTCCCTGGGGGAGCCCCAGATGTGGATTTGTTTGGCAGCCTGAAGGGGTAGTCACGGTCTCCAGCCTGGCTGCTGTCAGTGTGAGGTCCTGGGGACAGCGTCCTTCTTTCACCTACTTCATCCCACAGCTGCAGCTGCTCTTTTGTGTCCTGTGGTTGGTTCCCTTGCCAGGCTGGTGCCAAGATCATTGGGACATGTTGCTGTTTGCTGATAAATCTGCAGAGTTCTTCATTTGTGCTGAACCTAGGAGAGTTTATCCATCTGCATGTCTCCTGTGTAGGGCCAGGAGTGAGTTTTGTGAAAGGTCTTCTGGTGAGGTTTTCTGGTTTTGTTTTGAAGTTGAGGTGGAGACAGGGTAGATATAAAGGGATGGAATATGTTTGGAGGGTGTGAGGGGATTTGATGTTGCAACATGAATTGAGCTTCATGAGAGTTTTGGGTATTACATGAAGGATGGAGGAACAGAACTGACATTTAATGCTGTACAACGAAGGCTTAGAATTTGGTTCTTTTTGGTATATGATCATTCTTGAGGTACTTAGTGATTTTTTTAGAAGACAGACATGGGGATTTTGTCAGAGAAAGAACGTGTGTCTTTCTGTTTCTCTCTGTGATCTCTGCATCCAGAGGTGTAGCTCCTGGGATGCCTTTGCCAGTCTTTCTGCTACATGAGCGAAATCTTGCGTAGCCACGGGGAAAACTTCAGGCTTCCTTTGGAGACTTGGCCATGGACTCACAGAACAATGCCTTGTGCTCCTCATGGGCAGCATGAGGATGCTACCCCAGAAACCAGATGTCTCTCTGCTATTTGCTTGTCCTGAAGCCTGTTCTTGAGTCCATCACAGCAGCACACACAGACCTGTCTATGCCTCTGCTGTGTTGGCAGGACTACTGGAAACTTGGTTCCTTGTGCCTGCTACTTCTTTCACTTACTTTGTGGTGTTTAGTCACTGTGCCCTCCCTGCTGATAGGTCCTGGCCTGTGATGAGGATGAACATGTGCAGACTTTCTAACTGTGTTTGCTTAAGCCCTTGGCGTTCCTTGGTCACTATTGGTTTGATGATGTGCTCTGGCGGTTGGCCGTGCCAGTTGTTAGACTGTTGTGCTTTTCTGTGTTGATAAAGGAATAATTTCATAGTCACGGTGAAAACCTTTGAGCCTTCTGTCATGCTGGGTTGCACCAGAGCCCACCAAATGAGTCGCTTTCATGCAGCCTCTTCCTGAAGGAAGAAGAGATCTCTGTGATCATTACTGTATTTCAGGAGCATTGCCCTGTAAGCTGTCACACAGGCAGTCTCTCTTTGCTTTGGTGGCCAGTGGTGGCCTGTTGAAGGTGCTGCTTTATGGACAAAGCTTAGAGTTTGGGTGCCATTGCCTTATGACCCAAAGGTCTAGACCTCGGGATGCTTCAGCAATGGAAGTGTTCATCGGGAGTATGGAGAAGCTGACGAGCGGCTTTCCAAAGTGCTGCTGGAATGAAACCTGGCCTAATTGCTTGAGGGTAGCAGAAGGAAAGGATCTTTGTACAGAGCTGGGCAGCTTGCATTATTCATTGGCTCTGGGGGGTGCTCTCTCCTCCTGTGCAGTGTGTCTGTTTGGTTTTAATCTCCCCTGCCTTTTGGTTGCATCTCATTTAGTGCACTTATCAATGTGATTTATGATAGTCATTGGTTGGAAGCTGCTCCTATTTGGTTTGAATCATCGCTGTCTGTGTTTGGCTGGTTAATAGACTTATTTTGATTCTTGGAGGTCTCAGATAAAATCCCTGTGTGTGCTTTTCAGGCTGGCTTTCAAGGACTGGGACCAGCCTTTTGGTGTCTGCCTGGAACATGTATCTTGTCTTAGGGATTCAGTACCCCAGACTTGTGCTGTTGTGGGCAGTTTGGTTGTTAGGTAACAAAGCAGCAAGTGGCAGTTAGTTGACACAAAACTGTGTAGTGGGCTGGATGCTAGTGCTCTTCTATGGGATTTAGACAAAGTGTGCTCCCTGGGGGATGGACACAATGAGTAAATGGCGTTTTATGGCATTAGCATAAAGACAAACCCACAGCGTAGTCATGATGCATAAAATGTGCAGAATAGGATGATGAGAAATGTTCAGACATCTGAAAACATTGGGACTGCGACTCCATTGGAAGGCACCAACCATCTGCTTTCTGTGGCACAACCTCATTTAGAGCCCAGTCTCTGGAATTTTGAGGATCTGAAAACTCAAAGTGCTATGGTGGCATTTAGGGGTTTCAGTAAAATGAGATAAATCTTGTTTTATATAGCACAGGCAATTGCAGGATCCTGTTGTGGTTTTTTGGGACACCACAGGAGATGCCTGCAGGAACCTTGAGAACAGCACCTGCTGGTGATGAGCTTTGGTGATTTCCTCTCTGGAGAGAGCATAGATTATAGCAAACCCCAAACACTGAACGTAGTGGAGAAGAGCTGATTTTTGCAGATGAATAAGTAACTTAGGTGTTACATGGGTTCTGTTTATCTTCTCAAGCTTAATGTTGACTTAGTGCAGCTTATATGCATAATTTAGAAATGCAGTTTATATCCTCTTTCATAATTATACTTCTGGTTTGGTAATGCTCTTTGTACCTTATTTAATCTTTGTTTTGTAGGATGGCTGGGATGTTAAGTCCATAAAAGCAAGACATGAGACCAAACATTTTTTTTTATTTTGAAATATTGATATCTTAACATGCAGAAGTATAATGGTGAAGATTAATGCAGAAGATCCACCCCTGTGGGCAGCAGGAAAAAGTTAATGCCGAGTTTTTTAATTAAAATCTGTCTCAGAAGTTTAGTGGCGTAATCCTAATATTCAGTTGTAGGCTGCTGTTCCACAGGTTGCTCTGAGGAAACTTGGGGCAAGCATAGAAGTAATTCAAATGAAGCTTTGTATGTGCCTATGATTTTTGCATAGGAACTGCAGCGTAGAACGTGTGGGGCCTTGAGCTTGGGTTTTTATTTAAATATTTATCATACTGTCTTTGTTTGTATAGTTAACATCCAATATATGCAAAGAATGGTTCTTGGAAGGCAATGGTGGGGAAAAAGAACTTTCTAAAGTGTTCTCAGGGTGAACTCCCACTGCAATTGGCTAACAGAGTGGCATAGCATCCTTAGGGTTGGAAGAGGTCTCTGTGATCATGATCATCAAGTCCAACCATTAACCCAATGTCACCATGCCACTAAACCAGATTTGCAGTGGTAAAATCTGGTGATAAACCCCTGATCACTCACAATCCATATTCCATCAAGATTGTGCTATAGGCTGTTAGCAAAACTAGTTTGCCACTAATAGTTGGATCTATTTTTGAATAAACAACTTTAGTAATAGCAGCAACAAAAATCTCAACCTGTTCCTGCTGTTGCTGACTTCAAGAGTAGTGTGACCAAAATGAAGGGTTGCGGAAGCTGATGAGGGCACTGGGCACAGCAAGGCTGAGCATTCAGGAGGTGGGATAACCCAGATACCCTTGATGCAGTATTGCAGGCAGTGGGGCAGCTGGTCTCTGTGGAGAGAATGTAGGGATGCAATTATTGAAGCCAAGGCCTCCTTGGAATTACACCTTGCAAGAAGGGTTAAGGGTAACAAAAAAAGGCTGCTTCAAATATGTTGCAGGTAAAACTAAACCAAGAGACAAGGTGGGCCCCATGCTGAATGAGGTGGGTGTCCTGAAGACAGAGGATGCAGAGAAAGCAGACATACTGTCTATACTTCTGGGAGCTGTCCTGATATCAAAGCCCAGACTGCTGAGGCTCCAGAGGAAGTTGAGGCAGAAGAGGAGCCTGCCTTGGTTGATGAGGGCTAGGTCAGAGATAAGTTGAGCAAACTGGATGTACATAAATCCATGGGCCTGTACATAATTCATGGGCTTAGCA
The DNA here is from genome assembly GCA_013397515.1 of Upupa epops. NCBI lineage: Eukaryota > Metazoa > Chordata > Aves > Bucerotiformes > Upupidae > Upupa > Upupa epops. The sequence goes on from VZRI01008209.1 coordinate 272,266, forward strand.
CCCACCTGTGCTAAGGGAGATGGCAGAAGTCATTGCTAAACCACTCTCCCTCATCTTTTCTACATCATGGGGATCAGAAGAGGTGCCTAGAGACTGGAGGTCAGCAAATGTCACTCCAGTCTTCAAAAAGGATAAGAAGGACGACACAGTTAACTATAGACCAATCAGCCTCATGTCCATTCCTGGAAAGATGATGGAGCAATTTGTTCTGGATGCTGTCTCTAGGCATCAGAGTCATTAAGAGGGTCATCAAAAGGGTCATTAAGACAGTCTCGCATAGCATCCTCACAGGCAAACTGAGGCAGTAGGGACTGGATGATTGGGTAGTGAGGTGGATCATGAACTGGCTGCAGGATAGAAGCCAGAGAGTGGTGGTTAATGGGACAGTCTAGTTGGAGGCCTGTGTCTAGTGAGGTCCCCCAAGGATTTGTACTGGAACTAGTCCTCTTGAATCTAGTCATGAATGACTTGGGTGAGGGATTAGGGTGCAGTGTCAGCAAGTCTGCTGGTGACATTAAGCTGGGTGGTGTCGCTGACACCCCATCAGACTGTGCTGCCATTCAGTGAGACCTGGACAGGCTAGAGAGCTGGGCAGAGAGAAATGGAATGAGGTACAACAAGGGTAAGCATAGAGTCTTGCATCTGGACAAGAACAACCCTGGGGACCAGGATAGGTTGGGGACTGACATGTTGGAGAGCAGTGTAGGAGAAAGGGACCTAGGGATCCTAGTGGACAGCAAGATGACTATGAGACAGCAACGTGCTCTTGTGGCCAAGAGGGCCCACAGCATCCTGGGGTGGATCAGAAGCAGGGTGGTTAGGAAATCGAGGGAAATTCTACTCTGCACTAGTGAGGCCTCATCTGGAGTATTGTGTCGAGGTCTGGGCCCCTCAGTTCAAGAAGGACACAGAGCTGTTGGAGGGTGTCCAACGTAGAGCAACGAAGATGATGAAGGAAGTAGAGCACCTCCCTCATGAAAGGCTGAGGGAGCTGGGTCTCTTTAGCTTGGAGGAGACTGAGGGGTGACCTCATTCATGTCTATGAATATGTGAGGGGTGGGTGTCAGGAGGATGGAGCCAGGCTCTTCTCAAGGTCATCTGGTGATAGGACAAGGGGCAGTGGGTGCAAGCTGGAACAGAGGAGGTTCCATATAAATCTTAGAAGGTACTTCTTCCCAGTGAGGGTAATGGAACATTGGAACAGGCTGCCTGGGGGTGTTGTGGAGTCTCCTTCTCTGGAGACGTTCCAGACCCGCCTGGATGTGTTCCTGTGCAGCTTGGTCTAGGTGATCCTGCTGTGGGAAGGGGATTGAACTAGATGATCTTTCGAGGTCCTTTCCTGTCCCTTGTGATTCTGTGAACCCTCTCCTTTTGTATGGTGCCAACAGGTAGGTTTAATTGTGGAAAATGTATTTTATGGGAATAGCTGTTTGTTCCACTGTTGTAATGTTCCTTGGACATCAAAATGTGGTTTTATTTTCCTGGAGATATAACATTTCTTGCTAGATAGAACATTTTAACTATCTAGTGTTAACGGAAGGGTCCTATGTGTCCTTAAGGCTCTGCTAAAGCACCACCACATGCAGATGTGCAGGTCACAGCAGTGACTGCTGAGAATTCAACCATGTTAACTGCAAACCTTTCCCGGTTTTGGTGCTGAGCTGCTCTCTGGATGCCGAAGACCTGATTGCATGCAAGGATAGATTATTGCAGAGATGGATGGGAGGCAGTGTTGGCTGATTTGGGGCGGATTAAAAGGCTTTTTTAGCATAGAGCAGCGTCTGGTTCGTGGTCAGAGTTCCAGCTTAGTGTTCCCAGGCAGCAGTCAGATTTATTCAGCAGTGAAGAGCAGTGTTGTCAGGTAGAATAAAGAACATCTGCCCAAAAGCACAAGATTTGAAGTCGCATCTGGAGTTCCGGGGGCTCGGATGGCTTTTCTTCTGGCTTCAGAGGTCTGCCATGTGCTGGGGAGTGTGGCTACCTCAGAGAAAGTCCAGCTGGCACAAATGGGTTTGTATTCTGGCTCCTTTTTCCAGGGGGGCTGTATGTGCTACTAAGAATCGTTACCATTGCTTGAACAAATGATGTTAAAATCTTCTTTCTGATCTGTTTTGCTTTAAATGGTTGTTTTAGGAGGCAAAAAGAATAGCCTGGTAGTACAGTATTTGAATGATGGGATGTCTGCTGGGGGTGATTTTGGACTGTTTACATAACTCGGGAAACACTACAGTGATTGTAGTTTTCAGTTTATTTTCATTTGAAAGCAAGGATTTAAATATATGCAACACGCATGCATAATATTGAATTTGAATTTCCAGGTTAGCTTTCTTTGTTCTTGTAACACATAAACCATGTTTTATTCTAGTTTAGCTTAATGAATTTTCAGTCTTTGGACAAAAACTGCTCAGCTAGACTTTGTATTGGAGGAATATTGTACAATGGAAACCATCTCTCCTTCCTGTCTGCATCAGGTGCCACTTCATTTAGTCAGGGTTGTGGCTTATCTAGAGGATTAAATGTTTTTCTGGAGATGATTTTCCTATCCTTTCCTGGCAATGTTCTGGAATTGCTCTCTGGATCGGTATCCTGAACTGTCTCTGCCCAATAACTTGCCCTCATTCAGATGCTAATGGAAGATGTCTCTGTTCTGTGAAGCCTGGCTGAAGACTGGAATTGGCCTGTTAGGAATAGATTTGAAAAAGCCTTTTTCTGTGCGTTTATTTTATAATTAGCTGAAAGAAAGGGTGTTGTATTTTGTAAATGGATTGCAGAGTAGAACTGCAGTGGGCCTGCAAATGGTGCAGCATTTCTGCTACCACGGGCTCTTCTTAACACGTAACCCACAGAGACTATGTGGAGAACTCCTATACATTCATTGTTCTTTAGACTTTTTTGTTCTGGGGAGATTCTCTTGAAACAGAAGCAGCACGAGCAGAAAAGATGAGGCTTCTTTGGGCACTGGACTTGTTGCCCTGGTGTTTGAGAAGTGGAGCAGGTTGAGATATTTGGCCACAGCTGGGTTTGTTCCACTCCTGCCTATTTATAAAAGAAGTGGTTTAAAATCTATTTGCTATAACTGATTCTGATGTCTGTCTGAAAATAAGCCTGCAAAATGCATCTGTAACAATGACTAATGTGATGTACAAATATTGATGCAGTTGAAACAGTGAAGAATCTGCAGTGCCTTTTATTTTTATTTTTTCTCCACAATTTTGTTGGCTCTGATTATCTGTGTGGCCCATTTTCTGGTTTTCTTGCATTAAAGAATCATAGTCCTGTTCCTTCTGCCTCTCACTGGCTGTCTACAGCACCATCTCAGTGAGACCAGTTTGTTTTGTTTATTCTGTGACCACTGAGTTGATAATAGAAAGATTTATGTGAGAATTAGTTGTTCTTGTAAGAGCTCTGTTAATATCCGATAGCCCTAGCTGCAATGAAGCAGATTGTCCTTGTTGAGTGGCTCATCACTAACCCTCTTCCTCAATGAACCCCCTGTTGTAATCAATCACTCTAATAGTGGAAAGCCTGTTGATTGAGTTACCACTTAGCCCAGAACACAGATCTGCATACCCATGCACACCAGTATGGCATTTCCTCACAGAGACCCTTACTAATGTGCTGCAGGAAAATTCTTGTTTGCCAGGCTTGAATGCAAGGCAAACTGGATCTAAAGTCAGTTCACAGAATCACAGAAGGTTTTCGATTAGCAGGAACCTCAAAGATTATTCAGTCCCAAACCCCTGTTATGGGAAGTGACACTGACACCTCTCATCAGACTGGGTTGTCCAGAGCCATATCCAACCTGGCCTTGAGCACCTCCAGGGATGGAGCAGCCACAACCTCCCTGGGCAATCTGTTCCAGTGCTTCAGCACCCTCACAGGGAGGAATTTCTTGATAAGGTCCAACCTAAATCTGCCTTCTTTTAGCTGGAACCCATCTCTCCTGTACTAAATTCCTCTCTAGCTCTCCTGTAGCCCTGTCAGGTACTGGAAACTGCTCTAAGGTCCCCCAGAGCCTTCTCTTGTCCAGGCTGAACAACTCCATCTCCCTCAGCCTGTCTTAGCAGGAGATCAAAACTCAGTTCTGAAGTGAAAGGCTCAGCCTGCCAAGACAAAGTGTCCCTATATATTTATGTACTTCATAGAATCATTTAGGTTGGAAAAGATCCTCAAGATCTTCAAGATCATAAAGTCCAATCATATACCCCACTCTATAAAGACCTTTATTAGATCCACCACTAAACCACGTTCCATAACACCACATCTGTGAGGCTTTTAAACATGTCCAGGGATGGCAACTCAACCACCTCGCTGGGCAGCCTATTCCAAGGCCTGACGAGCCCTCAGTGAAAAACGTTTTCCTAATATCCAACCTTACCTTTCCCTGGAGCAGCTTGAGAATGTTCCCTCTTCCTCTGTTTTAGAGACTGATTTTTGCTTCAGTAAAACTTTATTACTTAAGGGTCTGAGTTTTCCACCCCTTCGGGTGTAAAGGCTTCCTGGTACCTTTGAGTAGGTACAAGTTAAAAACTGCCACAGTCAGCGTGCGGATGCTCTGTAGTGTTTATGTCTGTTTCAATTTATGTCACATTTCTGGCTCATCTTAAAGCACTTTCAGACCTATATATTCATTTAGCGTATTGGATAGCTTGCGAAAGATTGTGTATTTATAGACAGAATAACAGCCCAACTTATTGTGCTGCCTGTCTGTGATGCTTTTGCAGGGGTTTGGTTCTGTGCAGCTCAACCATCTCTTTCCTCCTAGAAAAACGAACAACTCCTCAAAACTACCACTCCTGGTGCCATATCCGGTGTGAAATTTGGGTTGCCAACAGAAAGGCCCTTGTGTCAGGAAACCCTCTGAAGGAACAGCTGCTTGTTCCCCTTTAGCACTGCCCTGGTGTTCTGTGGCTGTGGAGACAACCTGGGCAGGTGCGGCAGCATGCTCTGGTGTGCAGAAGCTCTGTGGGGTTTTGGCTGGCACTGAGTCCACTCCTTGTACCACTTGCCATTGGAGCTGAGAAAAGAAATCCTGTCTCTGGCAGAGGAGTGGGAGGGTGTATTAGTCCTTTGTTGTGGCACAGAAAGAGGCACTGGAGAGAGAAGTCCGGAAGAAGGATGGTAAGAAGGAATAAAGACAGTCAGAGATGGTATCTGGGAGCCAGCCAGAGTGTAAATAAATATCTGGGAGGTGAATTTGCAGAGGTATCAAGTGAGGGAGACTGAATGGATAAAACCAGGATGAGGTAATTTAAGATCGTGGATATATACTGAGATCAAGGGGAAATGTTATCTTGATCCTAGTGTTTGGAAAACTGTAGGAGGGGAAGATGTGAGGTGAAATAGAAGAGATGAGTGTATTTTAGTTGAAATGCCGTTAAATGCAGGAGAAACAGAGCCTTGTCATGGTTCCAGAGGGGAGGGGTACATGAAAGGAATGTGCTTGAGATTTGGTAGGAGGATAGAGAAGGTGTAAATGTGTCTGGAAGGAGGATGGGATTGTGTATTTATAATGTTCTAAGCAGCTCCAACAGTGTCAAGTGCACAAGTTATGATAGAATCATAGAATCGTTAGGGATCGGCAGGGACCTCAAAAGATTATCTAGTTCAACCCCCTGCCACAGCAGGATCACCTAGACCAAGTTGCACAGGAACAGATCCAGGTGGGTCTTGAACGTCTCCAGAGAGGGAGACTCCACAACCCCCCCGGGCAGCCTGTTCCAATGCTCCGTTACCCTCACTGGGAAGAAGTTCCTTCTGAGATTTACATGGAACCTCCTATGTTCCAGCTTGCACCCACTGCCCCTTGTCCTATCGCCAGATGACCTTGAGAAGAGCCTGACTCCATCCATCAGCAGGGGACCTACACTTTGCCTCTAAGGCAAAAGATTACTGAATCCAAAGGGATGTGGAGTTTGAACAACAGTCTCACCACACCAAGCTTGTGGAGTGTTGGGGTTTAACATGGTTTTTAGAATTGTATGAAAATACTTAAATAAGCTTGGAGCAATGATATAATATTTTCCTTCAGAATGTGATAAAATTTTCTTTGCCTCCTTTGTTATGAAGGTGCTTTGACAGGTGATTTAACTTTCTTATGTGGAGGAGAAGAAATGGTACATATCACACAGCAATGACCAGTTTGTCATCAAAGGTGCAAGTCAAAAAACTTACCTGCTTATCAGATGTTGGGAAGCCAGTGAGTTGTTCTGTTGGTGGACTGAGCTGTCTGTTTAGTTGAATTTCTTCTGTTGTCTTCACAGTTGAAAGATGTATGAGTGTTATGCAATCTGGGACTCAGATGGTGAAGCTGAAGAGTGGAACCAAAGGACTCATTCGTCTCTTCTACCTGGATGAGCACAGGACCTGCATCCGATGGAGACCATCCCGAAAAAGCGAAAAGGCAAAAAGTAAACTTGTAGTATTTCTTCTCATTTCTGTTAGATTGGGAACTGCAGAGGGCTGTATTTAATACCTGCTTTTTGTTGCTTATTTTACATGTACTCAGATGAAAGTATTCAAGAGTGCCAGTAGAGTCTGACCACCTACTAAAAGTCAGGATCATGAAAGGGAAGGAAGTGTAGTTCAGTCAGATGTCAACATTTCCTGTAGTGTTATATGAATTATGAGCAAACTGAAGAGGGAGTTGACAAACTACACTGAACTTTTTTCAATCTATGTATCAGAAATTTAAGTACAGAGCCTAGAGGATTTGGGATTGGTGTTTCTTAATCCTAACTGTGATCAGTTCCTTGATGCATTATTACATTTTGAATGTGTGTAGCAGTGTAGCACTGCTACTCATCGAAACTATTCCTGCTTTTGTAAATTGGAAATTCCAATTAGTGGCTTATTGAATAAAATAACAACTAGAAATTCACACAACTATTGTAGAGGCTTGAAACAAGCAGTTGGGAACGCTACAGATAGTGATGGTGCTTTTGAGCCAGTGTCTGGTGGCCAAGAGCTGCTATGTAGAAAAGCATAGCTGTCAGGTGCTGTGACAATGGAATTGTGCCGCCTGGGCACAGCAATGGGTGTCCCTGTCTTCCTGCTGTAGTGAGCAGTCCCTTTGCAACCAAAGAGTGGAATTCTAGAGTCATAGAATCATTTTGGTTGGAAAAGATCTTTTAAGGTCGTGGAGTCTTAACCATTAACCAAACTGTCCCAAGCCCATCACTAAACCATGTTCCTAAGCAACTGCTGGAAGCGGAAAGAGGTTGGGATGGAGATCCAGGCAGGTCAGTTTCTTGTTTCCCTTTTCCCCACAGTTGTCATTGATTCCATTTACAAAGTCACCGAAGGCCGACAGTCTGAGATCTTCCACCGCCATGCAGAGGGGAACTTCGACCCGAGCTGTTGCTTTACCATTTACCACGGCAACCACATGGAGTCACTGGATCTGATCACATCTAACCCAGAGGAAGCTCGCACCTGGATTACTGGGCTGAAATATTTGATGGCTGGAATCAGTGATGAGGATTCACTTGTTAAGAGACAGAGAACGCATGACCAGTATCCTTTATTAATTCTGCTTTGAGTTTGTCAGCCTCTGCACAGGTGAAGCTTCATGTTTTGGGAGCCTTTCCATAAACTGACTTGGTGACTCCTGACCATCTGCATTTCCCTTGCTATATGACAGGTATTTGTGTGTACTTCTCAGCACAGATCTGTCAAGCTCCTTAAGTGTTTGTTGTAGCCTAATAATCAAAATGAGCTTCTTGTAAAGATCATGACCATTGGATATTTTCTTGACATGTTTTGCTTTCACAGCAGTGCTGACCAGTATCTTAAGTACAAAGAATGTTCTTCCCCTTAATACAAACCAATCAAACCTTTCTTTATTAAAATTGCTACCTGTCTCTTCTGCCACACAGAAGACTGCACTGAGTGCTTTAAATATTCCTCCTGGAGATTATGCATACTCCAGGTATTTTTAATTAATTTTTCAGTGATTAATTATGCAAGTTAGAAATGGGCCTGTTTGGAGGATACACTGCATGCTCTGGTGCGCACACACACTGAGCTCACTCTATATATACATGGCTTTTCCAAGCTGTGCCTGTCTGCTATGTGTTTCCTACTGGTGAAACATCACTTCCAATCTTGTTAGTGTTATCAAATGTGGCAACTGGGAGGCTGCTGGCAAAATGACCCTGTTCCACTTCCAGGTAGAGCAAGAACTTGGCAAAAGCTGTGAAGGGATGCGTATCCAAAGAGGGGGTAAATGGTACTGGTCACAAAGTGGAGCAGTTTGAGCAGAATGAAGGGAGATGTGGAAGAAGATACTGGAACAAATCCAGCAATATTTGAAAATATTCTGAGAGTAGAAGTTAGAGCAGAAATAAGAGTACAAGTGGTTGGTTTTGTGGACATCATAATAAATAATTGTCATAAACAATTATTAATTATAAACAAGAATAAATCTTATGAAGAGCTGGGGCTCCTTGTAGAGGAGCTGGGGCTGTTCAGTTTGAAGTGGAGGAGGCTGAAGTAAGACTTTATCATTCTCTAAAACTACCTGAAAGAACATTGTAGAGAGGTTGGTGCTGGTCTTTTATCACCGGTGATTAGCAATAGAACAAGAGGAAAGGGCTTCAAACTGCACAAGGGAAGGTTTAGGCTGGACATTAGGAAAATTGTTTTCACAGAAAGAGTGAACAGACATTGGAACAGGCTGCCCAGACAGGATGTTGAGTCACCATCTATGGATCTGTTTAAAGGTCATTAGGACGTTGGTTTTGGGGGATACTTTGTAGAGTAGGGCTGATGGTTGGACTTGATGATCCCAAGGGTCTTTTCTTACCTGAATGGTTCTATGAAACCAGTACCATTTTTAAACATTTGAGTAAAGCTAGCAAAGGTATGGGGGAGAATGTAGTTCAGTGTCCCCTCAAACCTATGTAAACCTGCAGAACATCCCAGAAAAACTTAGAGAGGAGCCAAATTCTGTGTGAAGAATCACCTTTGGTTTCCTGAATTTGACAGTTGCCACTTTTACTGGATGCTGTGTATATTTCCTTGATGCATTTGTAGCTGGGTCAAACAAACCTTTGAGGAAGCTGACAAGAATGGAGATGGTCTGTTGAATATTGAAGAGATCCACCAGCTGATGCATAAACTAAATGTTAACCTGCCCCGTAGGAAAGTCCGGCAGATGTTTCAGGTTGGTGGCTTTGCATATCTGCTTTGTTGTGGAAAGATCATGCTAGTTATGGTCTGTTCTTGGACAGAACCAGAATAGGATCCACAAGCTGGGACATAAAACTCTGTCCTTTCCAGCACCTCATAGACTGTTTTCCAAGCATTACCATCTGTTAAACAAAGATATATCAGAATCTTGTTTTGATTACATGAACTACAGAAAAGACAGTTTACTGATAGTATGTTTTCAGATGCATCATTGTTTTCAGCAATGTGAACTGAATAGTTCTGCATAGGCATTGGTTTTTCCATGGAAAATATTTTTTGATTTCCTTTTTTGAAAATTATTTAATAGGAACTGGCTTTATGAGAGTAATTAGGTTTTTTTTTAACAACTTGCTCTTAGCAAGAATCAATTGTTCACTTTCGCTGGGATCTTAACACAGCAGAGAAGGGGCAGTCTACAAGATTTGTAGAGTGTACTGAGGACTGTTTCTTGTCACAATTGGTCGATGAGCCTACCAGGGGTGAGGCATTTCTTTATTTGCTATTTGCAAGTAAGGTAGACCTGATGGGTGATGTGGTTGTCAGAGGCTGCCTGGGAGGCAGTGATCATGAAATGATTAGATTTCAATTAATAGTGGAACAAAAACAGGGCTCAGAAAACATCTAAACTGGATTTCCTCAGGGCAGATTTCAGTTTATTTAAGGAATTGATTA
>VZRI01008209.1:283239-381354 GCA_013397515.1 Upupa epops
AGGGGAGGTTTAGACTTGACATTAGGAAAAGGTTTTTCACTGAGAGAGTGATCAGATTTTGGAACGGGCTGCCCATGGAAGTGGTTGGGTCCCTATCTCTGGAGGTGTTCAGCGTTAGTCTGGATGAAGTGCTGAGTGGCATGATCTAGATGTTTAGGTTTACTTGGTTGGTTTTAGGTTGGACTTGATGATCTTTAAAGTGTTTTCCAGCCTCATCATTACTGTGATTACTTCTGTTTTCTGAAAACAGGTTTTTTCCACCAGCTCTGGTGTTTGCTGTTTGAAAGAAAGAATAAACCTAGGCCACAATAATAGGAGCAAAATAAAATATTCCTAACTCTTCAACAACAGTATTAGCCAAAACCTGGTTTACATGGGAAAGTTGAAGAATCTTCTGTGGTCAAAAGTGCTGTGTCTGGCATGAAATCCAAATTAGTGATTCATCTATGGAACATCACATTTCTCCCAAAGGCCTGGGGAGTGGGGAAACTGGCACGGTTGTGTTACAGAGATGAATTTGGGATGTTCTTGCTCCCACAAATGATAAATGTCACTTGAGAAATGTAGCAGATATAAAATGGTTTAAAAGCCCATTCAACACCAGATAGCTGGGAATTATTTTCTTCTTGGCTTCTTCACTATGATGTGAGTTTCAGCTCAGGTGACAGCACTAGTGAGGTGTAGTGAAATGCAGTTCCTTGGGATCCTCAGGTTTTTCTGGAGAGATGGAATTGTGAAGCCCGTGTGCTGGGAGGGGAAAAAAACCCAAACCCTGAGTAGTTCTTTCTGCACTTGTTAATGGTTTAGGAATAAAGCTGGACAGTCTAGCAACCATCAGCCTTTGTGTGACCAGAGGTAACTGCTGGTTAAAAATAAGCTACTTCAGTTATTTTGAAGTTGCTGCAGTTGCTGATAGCCTATACCTGAGTGAATATCCTAGACCTTGCAAGCATGGGAAAAGATACTGGGTTCTTGTATAACAGGTGTGTTGAAGTTTAGCTCAGTCCTAAAGGCCTTACCTTTGTGCCAGCAGTTCTACAGACTTCGAGGAGTTAATGCAGCATAAAGGCAGTGTCAGAGTGACTCTGGGGCAAATCTTTGCCCCATACCTCGCTGCTGTGTGCTGTTCTTGGACCTGATCTGCCCAAGCAGTTCTGTTTGTGGCACAGCCAGTCCGCAGCCTGGAGAAGCACATTCCTTAGCATTTATTTCACTTCGTCTCCTTTATCCACTTACAGCCGCAAACTTAGCCAGAAATTGTGGCTTCCTTGGAGTTCGTTTTCTTGTTGAGACCTACATAACCTTTGACAGCAGTTCTACAGAATATATTGGTTGTTTTGAAAATCCAAAGCAATGCTCCTAGGCAGATGTTCCCAGTAAAAAGCTTGTGTTAACAGCATGGGTTAAGTACTGATTTCTTCCCTTCCTTCCTCTGAGTAGAAACAAAACCTGCCATTGAGGCTGGGGCTGTTAGGTGTATGTGGACTCTATGCTGCTGTCACAGACCAGTCATTCCTGCAGAGCACTGACGGACGCTGAGGATACTGCAGTTTGAGTCAATGAACATTTAATACTCTGATATTGTCCTGAATGCTTTAAAATGTCAGACTCTGCTCCTAGGGGCTATGGGGTAAAATTATTATGTTGTTCCTTGCTGTGTTTTAATCCAGGATAACTGTAGGGCATACAGGAGAGTGACAGATCAGAGTAAAGCCCAGGGTGAATCTCATCACATGGAAAACAAATTCAAAAGATGGAATTGAGACTTTCATTTGGTTTTACTCTAGTAACTACTCTTACCAAAAATCTACTAGATTGTATAATTCTGCAGTAAGTTTAGTCTACAAAGATTTGAGTTTGAACAGAATCTTGCAGACTAGAGTTATTACATTTCTCTTGGTGAACACACATCCTGTTCTACTCTCTTCCCTCACTTCACCTGTGTTCAGCATACTTATATGAGTGTCTTTACTACTTAGGAAGCAGACACAGACGAGAACCAAGGAACCCTGAACTTTGAAGAGTTCTCAGTGTTTTACAAGATGATGTCTTTGCGTCGAGATCTCTACTTACTGCTCTTAAGCTACAGTGACAAGAAGGATCACCTCACTGTTGAAGAACTTGCTCAATTCCTAAAGGTGGAACAAAAGGTATGGGCATACTAGGCATTTAAGAAAACATCTGAAAGTTGTGCTTATATCTGAAGCCCCTCAGAGAGAGCAGTTGAGAGAGATGAGGTTCAGGGAACTGCAGAAAATATACACTGTTTGGGAATTTCAAAGAAAAATAAAAAAGAAAAGAAGCATAAGAAACTCAAGAAGCAAAATTGTATCAAGATGATAGATTTTTACCCCACTGCCCTTCTGCACAAATCTACTGAATAAAACAATCTCAAACAATCTCTAACCATCCCTGTGTATGTTGCTCCAGCAAAGATATTCATGCGCATCTTGAAAGAGGCTGGATCACTACATCTACATATACTACTGAGAGTGAAGAATGCAGGAAGAACCCAATGATCTTCTTAAGACTGTTGATTGATCCTGGGTTGTTGCTCATCCTGTGGGTCACTGGATACTCTCCTGTGCCTTTCTCTGGTCATGCTTGTCATGACTGCTTTTTCAATCATCCCTGTTACAAAATACCAACAGTCTGTGCCGTTCTTTTGCCGAATTTCCCCCTGTTGGCAAGTGGTAGTTCCCTGGCTCATACAGCAACCTGGTCCTTGAAACTGATCTTGCTGTGATAGCTTCCACACAGTCCTGCAAGCAGTCTGCTCCTGGCAGGCCTGCTAATTATGACTTTGAAGCACAAAAGGTTTTTATCTTTTTCCCTTTATGCCATTGCTCTAATTTTTTGGAGCTTGTAGCTTTTTCCTTTGTTTCCTTTTTAACCGCTGCCTTTTACTTGGGTGCCTTCACTGGATTACCCTGACAGCAACAGCAGCAGCAAGACTGACACTGATGAGAAGGCAAAGAAATGCTCTGGGGGGGATTTTTTTGTGGAGATGTTGAAATGCCCAGAAACTGCTGAAGAGGAGTAGTATTTGAGAGGACACCCGGGGACCTGGAGCAGGAACCAAAACACGTGGAAGAGGCGGAAGAGCTGTCTTTGTAGGTGCATGAAGAAATTATTGAACCACTGATGCAGCAGAGTAAACAAGTTGACTGTCAAGTTTGACATCCTGTATCTTCTCTGTCTCCACACCACTCGAAGTGCTGGGTGCAGGCAGGGCTGCTGCTCATTGCTATTCCAAAAAGAAACAACATAGAGAGTATTAACGTTAGCTCCTGTAGGGGCATCAGCACCTACAGCTAGAAGCACCTTCCATTTTCTTTTGCCTCTTCTCCCTTCCCAATATTAGCAGTGCTAGAGCAAAGCTACCCTTTAGTGTTTTTAGGGCATACATGTGTTAATGATGTCCTTGGGCATGACAAGATTGCCTTCAAAAGCTGGTAGTGGTTCAAATCCTAATGCAGCTCTCCTCCACCAACCAGTGTATATTGGTTTTGCTCTTGTCTGGCTGCCTGAAATCTGCCTGTCCAATTCCATCTGCTGCTCTTTTGGCAAGACTTTTTAGTATGCTGCAGCATGAGATAGTAGAACAAAAGGGGTATGAGGTTTTTTGTTGACTTTTTAAGCTGGCTTTTTTTAGGAGAGTTCCCTATTGCTTTCACCCTAGAGCTTATGAAACAGATGATTTTCACTTAGGTGCAGTTAAACTCTCTTCGTTTGCATTAGAATTACAATTGTAGTTTTCAAATGTTGCAGGAGCAGAGAGCAGGGCTGATTTCCTGGAATGGCTTCTGGTTTAGAGGTCCTTCTAGCACAAGTGACTGTGAGGGAAGAAGGTCCCTTAATGCCCAGCCCCAACTTCATCCTGCAGTTCTGTCCCTTTAGGAGAGTCGTCTGAGTTGGTCCTTCTCAGAACTCATCTCCTGCTGCATCACAGAAACATACTGGATGAAACAGGCTCTACAAATGTCATCTTTGCCTGCAGCTGTTGGCTGCTTGCTGTCTGTTCTTCCCTCCTTTCTGCTGAATCTGTATCACAGCAAGTGCTTTTATTTCAGTCACAGCAGAGACCTTGTTGAATATTGTGCTGGTGTATTTTTTTATTTGTGGTTGCAAACCTGAAATGCTTATGGTTTTCTGAGGGTGAGGTTTCCTTGCCTGACACCTGCTGCCATAGCATGGATCAGTTATGTTGCAATACAGTTTTCAGCTGTCCTGGGAAAAAGAACGTCTTGAAGAGCTCATACTGTGGCAGCTCTGTGTGCTCTGGGGAAGTGCTGCATTTGCATGATGTGCCCTGTCACACTCCTGAGTGACAGGAACCAGATAGCAACATTGACACCAAGTCATTGGGTTGGTACCGAATGGGTATCTTCTGTGGTTAGAATTAATTTGGTGACAAAACCCCTCACTCCTTGAACTAAAGAGGAAGTAATTTTGTAACAATTGCACCGTCAGAACATGCACATGTAATTCTTTAATGCTTTTCCTTAATTATTCAGTATGGATGAGTAAGTCACACTTCTGAGTTAAGCCTGCTTGAGAGAGTAAGTTGCTCTCTGTCTAATTACACAGGATCACAGGAGTGACTAGGCATGAGGTAAATACTGAAAATGTGATGACAAGTGCTTACAAGTGGGGATAAAGTGCACTTCTAGAAAATTATTGTTTTGAAACAACTATTACCTGCTGTCTTGGAAGAAGTTTTAAAGAGATGTAATGAGACAGTGCAACCTGAAACTGTGTGTGCTGAAGGATGTCAGGAACCAGCATGCAGAAAGGAGCAGGAAATTGTATCAGTTGTAAGTACATAGAAAAGAAGAGAGACACTGGAGCTTGTTAATATTTGGCAAGGAAGCCAATACCAGGTCATCATACCTCATCAACCCTGGCTGATCTCCACACAAACCCCTTATTGAAGCAGCACAAACTCCCAACTGGAAAGGAAGGTGATGCTTTCCTCCCTTCCTCATGCTTAGGCAAAAGGAAAAGGAATGTGGTGCGTTGCTGTGCTGACTTGGTGTGTCATGACACCTCACATTGACATCTGGTACTGCAATTGAGACAGTGTCTTTGTTTTGATTGATTCTGTTTGGATTTTTCTTGTAGAATGACTAACTGAATGACTAAAGCTTAAACCATTACAGCTCTCACGCTGGTCAGTTGGTAGAATTTCTCTTCTTTTTTACCAGCTCCTCCCTTTGTTTTCTTATTTCTGTCGTACATTTCATTCCTCTCTCTTATTTTGATTCTCATCAGAATATGATGAGAACAATTCCTATTCTAGCTTGAGGGCTTGACATCTGGTAGGTTTTTGTATCTAGATTGTAGCTTTTTAGATGTTCTGAGACCTGGCCAGTCATGGTACCTGCAGTTTCTTAGAAGGAGCTCAGCAGATCAAAGGAGTCAATCTGCTTCCAGATTTCCATGCTGGGAACACTTTGCTATCGAAAATAACACAAAGTGCAATTCATCAAAGGCTACGGAGAGAGCAGAGTAAATGGAACTCGTTTTGCTATCTGAAAGAACAGTCCATCAGTAAGAGAACAATTCAGAGGGATCATTTTCAAATGTAAACAGTAAATATTGTGTAATCTGCATGAGCACTAACCTCAGTCCCTCCTTTGACACCAGCAGAGTAGCACTCTGGGCAGTTATATCGGTGACTCTGGCCTCAGGAGTCACTTTGGACTTTCATTATGGGCTGGATGGAGTTGGCAACAAAAACTGTTACTTGGTTCAGAAGAACCACTTGTTTTCGTTTCAGAATCTAATTATTTATCTCATAGCCTGTATATCGTAGTGATCTCTCAAAGTAATGAAATCACAGAAGTGGAAAATGCATGAAAATGAAATAAAACCCTGACAGATCTCTTTGCATGTTTAAGTGAATTTTATTAAAGACTGTAACTTAGAAGTTATTGCTTCAGTAGCATTGCCTAGTGCAATTTTTATTAGATGTGCTTAGCAGCTAATTTTCATCTGTAAATTAAAATGATGCAGCTTTTAAGTGATCTCTGCTTCTCAATCCTTTCTTTTCCTCAAAAGTAAAAACCAGGAGGCTTGTGCAGCACTGACAAACATCAGTCAAGAGTGTTACTAACTGTCCTAGCCATATTAGACCAAACTCCATGTCTGAGCACAACTGTTCAGCTGGACACAGAATCTTGAGGTGGATTATGACATGCTAGTATGAAGTGTACTCATACGGTTGTTTTTGTGCAGATGAATAATGTGACACCAGAGTATTGTCTTGACATCATACAGAAGTTTGAAGTATCAGAGGAAAACAAGAAACAAAATGTTCTTGGGATTGAAGGTAAAGTTTTTTTTATTTCAAAATTAATTTTGCTCTGATGCAGTGTAGTGGAATAGAAAAGCTTTAACAATGTTAGCAGTGCTTTGGTGTGGTGTGTCGTATTTGACAGAGAGAGAATTTATACAGGTGCTTTTCTTGTCATCTGCCCCATTTGGAGGTCTAAATAAAACATCTGATCTGAAAACTAGTTGGGCAGTGGCCATAACAATCTGTGGGGTTTTGAAGTCTTCTCACACAGCTACTAGTTGTTATTTGTCTGCTTTTCTTAGAATCCTACTGTCTTTTCATAGAATCATAGAATCATCATGGTTGCAATGGATCTCCAGATCATCAAGTCCAACTCTCATCTCATCCCAACATCTCCCTAACCCCCAGACCGTGGCCTCAAGGGTTTTATCTACTAGTTTTTTAAAGACCTCCAGGGATGGTGACTCCACCACCACCCCCCACAGCCTATTCCAGTGCTCAACCGCTCTCTCAAGTAAAGAATTTGTTCGTAATATCCAATCTAAACCTCCCCTGATGCAACTTGAGGCCATTTCCTGTCATCCTATTGTTAGTAATTTGGGAGAAGAGACCAGCACCAGGCTTCCTATAACCTCCTTTTACAAGTGTTTGCTAGATGATTTTTGAAGAAGTTTAGCTTACTGCTCTGTTTTACAATTGCTCATTGGCTATTAATTAATTAATTTGTTGCACTAATAAACGTGTCCTTACATATATGCATATATTTGCTTTTCTATTTCAAAGCTGCTTGGCCGTTGTCTGGGGACATGGGTAGGATTTTGGCCATATATTCTTAAACAACTTCTACAAACATTCAGGAAGAAATACCTGTGCAGCAGTGAGCTTGAGTCTGAGCAGCCTCTGCAGCTTGCGAAGAACCAGGCAGTTAATACGCTTAGAACAGGAAAATTAATCCTGGCTACATGATTCTGTGGGTTTGGAGAGCTGAGTTAGCACTGACCAGCATAAATGGAATCCCCAAATTTCAGCATGCAAATCAACTATTTCTCTTCGTTTAAAGGTTTCACCAACTTCATGCGTAGTCCAGCTTGCGATGTGTTTAATCCACTGCATTGTGAGGTGCATCAGGATATGGACCAGCCCCTTTGTAACTACTTTATTGCTTCATCCCACAATACGTACCTTACGGGAGACCAGCTGCTGTCCCAGTCCCGCGTAGAGATGTACGCACGGGTGCTGCAAGATGGCTGCCGATGCATTGAAGGTATTTTGTAGTTGTTTGCTGGTTGTAAGAATTATGATGGGTATCTCTTAAACACGAAGTCAGTGGCAAACTGAAAGCATTGATTCTTTACTGTCTTTATATATAAACTTCTTTACTGTCGAGCTTCAGCAGTAAACTCCAGTTCTCTGACAGTTTGAACAGAGTTTTTCTGTTGCGGATGACCTTCTCAGACAAACTTCACACCACTGCTGTTTTCTCCTGCCTGCTGCTGTTATGAAGTACAAATTTTCCATTGTCTCACGTTTGTGTGAAGCATTTTTCTGTTGCACAAGCACTAGTAAGGCACTGGGCAATCGCTGGCTTGGGGCCTTGTAATTCCAGCAGTGTGGCTCCAGTTGTGGGGACAGCAGTCCCCCTGTACTGCAGGTTAGCACTTCAGAGAAGTGCTTCCTAATCCACATCGCTGAGAATGAGCTAAGCCAGGAAAACCCTTTTTCTTTCATAAGCTGAGTGGGGAAGGGGTGTTTGCATATGCAGTTCCTTCTGTGAATATAGTGGGAAGATGAAAAGTGCTTGGCAAAGGAGGAAGCAGACAGGTGAGGAAACAGCTTTCCATCAGCACAGCTGCTTATCCGTTTCTCTTACCACCTTTAGAGCTGGGAAAGTTGAGTTTTGGCTGCCATGATATAGAGGTGAGATGTTTCATCAGCTGGATGCTGGTGGAAGAAAACAAGATGCTATTTGTCTGGTAGTCTGGAGATACTGCTTGATTCTCATTTAAGTTTTGCATGGTTTAAATAATCATAAAACATCAGAGTTTTTCTTTTCAAGATTCCATGTGTCGTAATTTTTTTATGAATTAAAACTTGATATTAATCTTTCAGGGCTTATATTATAAAACTTGTATCTGGAAAAAAATTCTGAATTAAGAAATCTATTGGAGAAAGTGAATCTGAGAAAATTTGGTGATCTGTTGCTGTACTCGCCCTTCTGTAGACAAGTTCACAAAAAAGCACAGTAGTACATTATGCTGACCCCAAAGTTATTGCACATACTGCACAGCTGAGGTAATAGCTTTATAGCTTCCTTTCTTGCTGGTAAGCAAGACAAGCAGCAATGTGTCAGATCATGGTCAGCTCCTAATCTACCACTTTGATGTCTTAACAGTGGATTGCTGGGATGGCCCAGATGGAGAGCCAGTGGTGCACCATGGTTACACTCTTACTTCCAAAATACTCTTCCGTGACGTGGCAGAAACTATCAATAAATACGCCTTCATCAAGAACGAGTAAGTGTTGAGTCTTATTTAATTCCATGTCCAAATCGACAACCATCATCCAGAAATATCTGTATTCCTTTAAACACATTGAGAAATTCAGTTCTGTTCTCCTCTGATTGCCTGGGTCATATTTACTGTTCAACTGCATGAGCTCTTTCCATCAATCAAGTCAGAAATTTAAACCAAAGTTGGAAGAAAAATCTTTCATGCACTGTAAACTCAGTCATGTTTTGAACATTCTGAGACTGCTGAATATCTACAGATTGTTTTGGTCCTTTGAACAGAAAGAACTTTCCATGAGTACCCAGTGGGATGTTCTCCTTAAAAACTACCTACCAAAGGAAAAGGTTATTTCAAAATGAAAACTGAAAAGCTGTCTCTCTCAAGGGAATATTGAGATACGGGGTAACATTCAGATCCTATTCTGTTTGCCATGCTCCTGTATAACAGTTTGTTATGAAAATCAGAGTTTAACTGTCAGTCATGAGTGGGTGCATAGAATTTTGAGTCATTAGGGAGAAAAAAGGGAAATGCTTTTCTGTAATAAAGAAAAAAGTGCCTAACAATAGGTGTGTGGAAGAAAACTAGCAACCACTGCTTAAACCAGTCTGTGTGGTAAGTTCTGCAGGTTGTCTTTCTTAACACAGTTGTGATACTATCTGGGGTTTTGTTTCTAGATTTCCAGTGATACTGTCTATTGAAAACCACTGCAGTATTCAACAGCAGAAGAAGATTGCTCAGTACTTGAAGGAGATATTTGGTGACAAACTGGACTTGTCATCTGTGGTCACTGGAGATCCCAGACAGCTTCCTAGCCCTCAAAATCTGAAAGGAAAGATCCTAGTGAAGGTAACTACTAGTGGTGTGTTCAAAATACAACAATCAGCATGTGAACACCAGTTGTAGGTTTTCTTTTGGGTTTGCAGAACAATTCAGCAGCACCATGTGGAATTGTATGGAAGCAGTGAATGAGTTAAAGTTCTGACGTTTTCAGTGGTGTTGAAATGGAGTTTATCTTGGACTTGGCAAGTGCCGCAGACTACTTCTGTGTTTAAACAGGGAGGTGGTACCAACAGCAATGAAAAGAAAGTTTTTTCTGTTAAGCACCTTATCTAAAAGTCTTAAAGCCAAGGGTGTTTATCTTCAAACCTTCACATGAGTTAGGAGAGCAGAAAAAACGACATAAAATGAATCATTATGAATAGAAGGAACTGTCACACATTCACCTGAACCTGATATTTTAGCTTTTGTTGAAATTTCCCTAATTTTGCTTTTAGATGTCATAGGTTCTGTGTGGTTCATATTCCAAAATATTATCCTACAGTCCTTTCCTAGACAATGTATTTTGGGGTAGTACAAAAACATCTGAAAATGTGTTGCATTTTCTTGCATTCTCCCCTTGCCTTGCTTTGAGCAGCAGTTCATGAAGTGAAACTGTTTTCACAGTCCATCATCTGCACTTGAGAAGGTGCCTGTGAGGAGCAGCGAGGGAGGAGGCCCTGGAGCATTGGAGTTAGTGTTGTATGCAAGATGAATTGTTTGAGCCTTGTGGTATAAAACAGATTTGCTCTGAAAGGAATTTCAAAGAGCAAGATAGATATAATGAGAGAGAAATACAAGGCAGACTTTTGAGAGATGATTAATGGAGTTATGGCCTATTAGACTGTCTAATTTACTTGTCTGTGAGCTCTTGAGATACCATTTTCCTCTAGCCTCTGTATTCAGCTAGCTGTGAGGATCACGGTTTTGTTTTGATGTTAGTTTGAATGTATTTCAAGGTGTAGTGCAGAGCTGACTGAACTGGAAAACCTGAGTGCTCAGATGTGATTTTGAATTTCACTGAATCACTTTTCTTATGTAGCTGCTAGTTAATGAATGGTGCAAACACATGGTGTTGGTGTTTTGGGGAGTCAAGCAAGTAATTCATGCAATAAAACCTGGCTCAAAATACCTTGTCAATGCACAAAGGTAGGAGGGGTTTGATGCTGTTCCTATGTGAACTTCTGAGCTGCTCTTCTAAGCTTACTTGAGTTTCTACCTTTTGTTAGCTGAAGAGCTAACAGTGCTGAGATCCTGTGAGGCTGAACTAGTATTCTCAGACCAAGCAGAACTATTTTAATCATTGGTTTTTTCACAAATCCCCATCTCCCACCTCTTGTTCAATTTAAGCAGCCCTGTTAGAAGAGAAAAAATGATCTTTGGGATGTAGCCCCTTGGTGAGAAGCAAGCTGCTTTCTCATCTTTTTGCTATTTTTGCTTTGAATTATGCTTTTCCCCTTGGATTGGCAATATCGATTCATTAGCAAATCAATTTCAAGAAATGGCATGATTTTCATTTGCTGCTGTATACAGAGTGACTGATAACACTTGGGATTTGAGCACTGTAAAGGTACCAGTGTGGAGTGAACACAACATACCCATCTGCAGGGCAGTGTTATTAAGATCAAAATGCCAGTGTATAAATCAGTCGTCTTCTCTTCTGCAGAAACTCAATTCCTGTGTGCCTCTGTAACTGATGCAACAGGTAGCTTGCAAACATTCTGCAGCTGCTGAGGAGTATACACAGAAGTAACAGCACAGGAGTTAATGAGTGATTTATTAAGTACCAGATGGAAAACCAAGAGGCAACTGCCACAAGTTGTGATGGGAGGAAAACCTGTTTTCTGCTGGGGGTTGTGTAGCATGGAAAGGAGCTGTCTGGAACATCCGGGAAAGTCTGTACAAGATGTGGCTACGCCAAGCTCATAGAGAGCTGGTGATGGCCCTTCTTTAATGGGACATCAGACCAGAGACCTTCTGGGTCCCTGGAGTTAGTTGCATAAGACTCTGAAAACAAATTCTGAACTGTGGTTGCATTTTACGTATGGAATAATAGAAGAATGGGCTGGTTTGGTCTTGGCACTAAATAACATTGACCACATGTTTATTGTGAATATTTCCTCCTTTTAGGGTAAAAAGTTGCCGTACAGTCTTGCAGCAGATGCTGAAGAAGGAGAAGTTTCAGATGAGGACAGTGCTGATGAAATTGAAGATGACTGCAAATTAAAGCCCTGCTATGTATGTGCAGATACACACCTCCCAGAACTGCTACACCCCTGCAGTTCTTATGTCCATGCTCTGTAATCCTGCCTACAGTGATTAGTTTATCTCTGGTCTTGGGTGTAGCTCAGTGAGTTTGCCTTGGTGCCATACTGAAGCACGCATCTGTAGTCCTCATGAGAAGGTTTGGGATTACACATTAAGGTTTTAATTAATTAATTGATACTATTTGTGCCTCTTATTAGAATCTGTAGGCTTTTAGAATAGCTTGAGGTTTTCTTTACAGGTAGCTGAAGTCTTTATCAGATCTGGTTTAGAGGAAGTATATAAGGAGAACACATGGTAAGGGGAAAGTGAAAACCACAGTAGAAGCTTCCAATATAATAGGGAAAATGAGGGAGGATCGGGCAAAAAGCTTTTTCTTGCACAGAGAAAGAAAATGCTGGGAGCCTGTGTGGCCTGAAATTTGTGTCCCCTTGGGCCATCTCACAAGTGAGGAATAATCTATTTTAACTGGGTTTCTTTATCTCTTCCAGAGTAATGGTGCGACTGAGCACCAGGTGGAATCTTTTATAAGAACAAAGCTGGATTCTCTGATGAAAGAATCCCAAATCAGGGACAAAGAAGATCCTGACAGCTTCACTGTGAGAGCCCTGCTAAAGGCGACTCACGAGGGTTTAAACATTAACCTGAAGCAGGTATGTGGGTTTTTCCCCCTCTGTGTGCTCTGTTTAGTGTTAGCCAGTGCAAGGTGTAATTGCACATTTTGCCTTGGAAAGCTGATAGCTTATGACAGCTCCTAAGAGGTTTTGTCCGAGATGAAAACTTTGGAGCTATTTCAGGAAAACATGTCTTGCTGTGATTCTGTTCTGCTTTCACTGTCTTAAGCTAGGTTGTTTTTTCAGGCTGGTTTACATCATGACCAGTACAGGGTTGTTTTTTTTTTCCTTTCTACACAAAACTATTTTTTGTAAAACAGTAAAATGTATCATAATTTTGAGTACATCAATAAAAAGTTCATACCTTGAATCCATGGTCATCTCAACCCCCTGTAAACCTCAGTTGTGTCAGCTGTTCTCTAGGGGCTATGCCCACTCTGTAGCTGGTCAAGTCTTAAAGGTCAACTACTTGTAGCTCTGCTTACTGCACATCTTCCCACTCTCTAGAGGTTGGCAGGAACTACGTAGGCTGGACCTATGAGACTTTTGCCTGAAGCCAGGCTTGACAACAATAAACACACTTGGTTAATGCTGCATTGTGGTGAAGAGGCTGTAGGAATGTGAAGGATGAAGCCATCTGACTCGACAGAAGGGTTATTTTCAGACTGGGGCTTTGCAGTGGGAGAACAGAGTCAGCCCGCTGGCTCCCTTTAGATTTCCTGAGGCTCAGGTATGAGCCATTGCATTACAATAGCAAGAAGTGAATTCCATCTCAACAACTAACAGAGAATAACTGGTGGGACTTGCAGAAATGCTGGAGGAATGTTCTTCAGCACCCTTAGGTTTTTGTTTTGCTCTTTAGATGGTGAAGGGATGAGCTTTTCTGACAAAACAAGTGTGATACTGCCAGGAATTATCAAACTGATGTCTTGGAATGTGGCTATAAATGTGAAACTCTGACTTCAGCTGAAAGGACTATAGTCATCTGTCAGGAGACACATTTTTACTGTTTTTTCACCTTTTCCTTTGTGCCTATTTTCAAACATTTGTGTTTTGTTGTTGCTCACCTGGTTTAGCTAGGCTGTGTCTTGAGTGTTACTGTTAATACCTTTCCTCATGGTTAGAGGATTGCTCAGCTATCAAGTACATAAAGACATAAGAAAAGTCCTGTAATGAGATTTTGGGGGTTAACTCTGTGTTCACAGATCACTATGTTATGTTTAGACTTCAAGTCACTTTTTTTATTCTCACTCTGCTTTTCTAAGAATTAGTCAAGTTGACGTGCAAGAATTGAGGTTGAAACTGTCTTTTAAAGACTGCACAGACTCCTTAAAGATACTTCTGGAGGTGCCTACATATGTTTATTATTGCACTTTCTCTGTACAGAACCTGGGCACAAAAGAAGGTGGAAAAAAGTGTCATAGTCGATCGTTAATGGGCAACTTTGGTAAACACAAAGTAAGTAAAAGAGAGAAATAGTTTGCTCTTGGTTCTAGATGTACTGTGTGTGCTTTGTCACTTGAGACAAGCATGGTGGGTATGGGAGCAGTGAAGAAAGACTGTGTGGTTACACTTGGAATGTTTGATTGCTGTTCAGAATTAATTGACTGCTAGCACTATGGATAACCCTTTAAATATGATTAATACAAACCTAAAAAATCTTGCAGACCCCAAAGATCACCTTTACTAGTTATGGGGGGTTGATGGTCTGCCGATCACACCTGCAGGGGCAGCAGAGCTCTGCAGACAAATGTCCTGGCATATTCTTGTCTTCCAGGCCCCTTGTCCACTCAGCTAATCAGGTTTGTTTTCTTTGGGTCCAGCTTTCTTCCATTTAGTACCCTGAGCAGTGTCATGCTGGTTGTGCTGTTCCTGTCTCTCTGCTTGCTTTAGGGGACTGCTGTGACCAAGCACTGGCCATGGGTTCCTGTTCTGTAAAACCCCTTGTGGTTTGACATATAAGTATTTGTATGTTTGTGTAGCTGCTGGTTCAAATCTTCTGCCTCACCAAGTCTTTGCTGTGGCAGCTCTACTCAACCAAGCAAGAGCTAAACTATCCCAGCGAGTGTCAGGTTCCTTTTTACAGCAGTAGAGAGCAGCCACCCAAAGGGACAGTGCTTCTGCTTTTCTTCCCATTCCCATCTCTTGACAAATGTGTTCCTGTCCTGTGCCTCCCCTATTCTCACACTCCCACAGGGCCTTGAGGCTTGGATTTAGTGAGCATGTAGGCTCAGCATGAGCTGATTCAACTCAAATCTGCTTTCCTCGCAGAGTCAATTAGCAGACACCAAGTCAGCAGAGGCTTGTCGTGGTGGCACTTGGTGGGTCTGCAGCTCAGTTACTGTGTCAGCACTGGCTGCTCCTGCCCCAGCAAAAGCCTCTATTCCTCCTCAGTTCTATCTGTGGTGAAAGCTGTAGCTGAGCAAGGAGTGCACTCTAATTGATAATCTGAGCAGAGGTTTAGGAAGAAAACACAGCAATTTTGAAACATTTCACAGAATTTGGCTGCCAGCTCATCTGCCCTGGAGCCAACTAGGAACGATCAGAAATTCTCTAGGCAGACCATTGCATCAGTCTGAAGTGGTCATATTTGCCTCAACAGTTCTAGCTCAATCTGCATGGAGATCCCCAAGTACCTGTTGTGTGTGACAGTGAACACTTCACATTGTAACCTGTGCTTGCTGCTGGCAAAGCAAATGCTGTGGGATGAGGCATCATGGGCAAAGGTTAGCTACTGAAAACTGCAGGTTGTACCAGGGGCTGGCAAGTCTGTCAGTAAATTAATTAACTAGTTATTGTAATAGACACAGCAAGTTGGAAAGCAAATTTGTTCCATCTCTGCTGAAAAAAAAAAGACTGTTTATAGAGATTAGGTTTTATTTAAATATTGATTGCATTGTAGACTGAGGCTACAGGAGTGTCTAACTTACCCTTACACCTTTCTAGCTGAAGGGATGCCTGGGAGGGATGGTTTCTAGTGATATTTTTGCAGGTACAGAATTACTCATCCAGGGATATTGACTTGATGTTTTCAGCCAGCTCTTGTGCTTGCTGCGTCTGTGTATTAACTCTTTAAAAACTGCTTGTGCAGGGACAGAGATGCTAATGTTGGCTGTTGCTGCAAATTAACTGCAGGAAACATCCTCAGCGCAGACTTTCAGGCTCCAAAGTCAAGCCATGCACTTGATTTCCAGTATAGTCTACTTCATTTTAGCACTAAACATGGCAAACTGAACGATATACATTAGTGGTGGATCACAGCAGGAGAAATGAAATCTGTGTTTAATTAGCTGTATCTGTAAAATGATAAGGAACTCTCAGTTATGTCATTAATTACCTCTTGATGAGGAGGGAATTAAAGCAGCTCTTGCTCGATGCTTTAGTTATAGTGTTACAGAAGATGAGATATTGGAATTAGAAGCTGTATTAAAGAAAAGGTTCTTCAGAGATTTAAATCTTCTATCATAGCTGCTTATTGTGTGCTTAATAGATTAAAGGAACTTGGATGTACATGTGACTCAAGGGGCAGCAGAAAGGTGACATTTGAAAATCTGAACTTCACAAATGAATGTTAAGTTTTCTGAACTTGGGAGAACTGTACATCTACATCCTGCTGTGTGTTACTGATTATTAAACGTGTTAAGATCCATTAGAATTTCAGCAGAACCAGTGCCCAGTATACTGGAGATATGCAGTGTTTTGCTGTTGAGCCCCCAGGATCGTTCTGTATCCTTACAGGACACTGCAAACCTGCTGCAGCTCTAACACGCACTGTTAATGACAGGAATGTGAATTTATAGACCCACCCTATAAACTGACCCAGCTCTGCTCAATTCCTTCCCAACAGAAAGCTGTGAAGGTAGTGTCCAAGTACCACAGTGCATCAGATGAGGAAGAAAGCCAGCAAAACTCTTCTGGGAAGGAAATGGGGCAGCTCCACAGGTGAGCTTTGAGTCATGACAGTTTTACAGCTCAGTTAAAGCTGTAGGCGTGTTTACTACTATCAATATTTATACATCATTGCCTCAGGGAAGCTTGTTCTTAAGGGCAGATTGTTTTGTGATGGTACCTTTGGGGTCTAGTTTGCTGTGACTGCTGTAGCCTGATATTTTGATGGCATAGGTTTTCACAGGCTGCAAACAGCAGTTGTCCTTAAACTGAAAAGCAGTGTGGTGGTGACTCTGTCCTAATGGAAAAATGCAAATCTACGCTTTGCATGTGGTAAATAACACTTGGAGAAAACTGTTTAGGCTAAATATGGGCCCATCACAGCCCAGCTGAATTTATTGCATCTGAGAAGGTAAAGAAAAGGCAATCAAAAAAGTGCCATTGAGAATGTGTTTGTTGTCACTGAAATGCTCAGTTTTCTGTTACAGCTCGGGGCTGTCTGACTTGTTTCTGTTGAGAAGGGCTGGGGCAGCTATTCATTATGTTTTAAATGAAAAATTTGTTTGTGTAGTGTGACTATAGAGGTACAAGGGGAACAGGCATCTCAGCCCACTGTAAGGAGGTTTGCTCCATGTGGTACCCTCTCCAGTTAGTAATTTCCTTATTGATGATAGCAGGAAGAGGGATTGAAATATGCTTTAAATATTCTAAATGTCTCCATTGTTTTATATATTAAATACCTCAGCAGACTGGCTCGTCGAAGGAAAACAGTGAAGCTGTGCCGAGCTCTGTCAGACCTAGTGGTGTACACAAACTCAGTGTCAGCCCAGGACATAGTAGATGACGGTAAGGCTGCTGGCACAACGTTGCACATGCCTTTTTCTCTCCTGCTGGATAGGAAACATCTCTGTGATCTCATTATTTCCCTTTTTAAATAATTTTTAAAAGTGGAACTTCCTTGTTCCTTTTACTTAACCAAGGAGAAAGAGCAAAGTGGTACCTTTTTTCTTTCTTCAGAAATTTAACACAAGAAACAAAGGCTAAGTATTCACATTTCACTAGCACTTTAAAAAATGGAGAACCCTTTCCTGCTTTCACAGTTGTATAAATTTGTCACATTCTTCAGCAGGACGGGTTTGATCATGCTGCCCTCAGCAGATTTCTCTAGAGATTCTTCAAAGCAGTCATGTCTGAGGCTCTGCAGCAGAAAAGGCCCTGCCAATTATCTTGAGCTCTTGCTTGGCTTTCCTTTCAAGCCTGGGAACTTGAGGGTAGAACAAAAGACCCTCCTGGAAGGGAAGGCTGATGCCCTGCAGTTACAGAGTGTATGTGATTTACGTATGACCAACTCTATCATCGTAACTGTGGACTAAGCTTCATGTTTCCTTTGATTAATAACAGGTAATCAAGGGCTGAGTGCGGGCCCCAAATCCTGGGTTTGCTTCATAACTTGTTTGGTTTAACAATGCACACAGGATCGACAGGGAACGTGCTGTCATTCAGTGAAACCCGTGCCCACCAGGCAGTGCAGCAGAAGGCTGAGCAGTTTATGCTCTATAACCAGAAGCAGCTCACAAGGGTCTATCCCTCAGCCTACCGGATTGACTCCAGCAACTTCAATCCTTTACCTTACTGGAATGTTGGTTGCCAGTTAGGTAGGTGTTGTGCGACAGACTGACTTTCCCGGGTCTTGGATGTGTGCTAAGTAAATGCTATCTTTATCAATGACTCGAGTTTTCTTGTTCAACAGTGGCACTAAACTATCAGTCTGAGGGACGTGTGATGCAATTAAATGAAGCAAAATTTCGGGTAAATGGCAACTGTGGCTATGTCCTCAAACCTCAGCAGATGTGCAAAGGTAATGTCCCACCATGCGGCTGTGCGAGTGTTGAGCCTTTCAGACTGGTTTATTGGTGAAGTTGTAAAGATACAAGAAAAGTAAGGGCATATATAGAGCCTTCCATATTTCTCTTAGATTAAGTACTAGATTGCAGTCTGTTGCTGTTATTACAGATATATTTTGAAGGCTCCAATTTATTAAAAAAAAAAAAAGGGCTCCTGGGACAGCCAGCTGCAAGAAAGTAGAAAAAGACATGCAGTAGTCCAGGATCAGACACAGGATCAAATATCCAAGACGTGGTCCAGCTCTTTACCCAAGTCAGTGGAATTATTTTCCGCCCACTAAAAAAATGAATTGTTTTATTCCTCAAAATGTTGTTACAACATGAGCTGTGATCTTTCCAGTGTTGTGTGATGACAATTCTTTCTTATTGTGAGGAACATCTGATTGTGCCCCTGTATCTCTTAATTTTTTTGACTTGGTCATAAGAATCAGTAACATTGACTGAAAAGTAGCTGAGAAATGCTAGAGACACTGCTGCTGCAAGAAGCAGCTTCCTCAGTTGTAGGTACTTATTCTTGTTAACCGTGTTGGCAGCAGTGCAAGAAACAGGGTCAGGGTGTTCATCTGGACTGTAACTGCTGGGCTTTTTGAAGCTACTGCTTTACAGAAGAAAGGATTTTTTCAAAGGAATCTTGCAGAATCCTACTGTTAGAGGGGTCATTTCTGTCTTGTAATCATATAAACAAGGGCTGTTAAGCTCAGAAAAGGTTGCTAGAAAGTGGAATGGAATTTTAAATCTAATGAGCAGCTGCTCCGTACTCTGTAAGCTATTGGTTATGACTGAGTTTTGGCTGTGTATGCTCATCAGGATGATACTTACTCTATCTTCTTCCTTATGCTTCCCATTCCTTGACAACTTTTAGGCACATTCAACCCCTACTCTGCTGACCCACTTCCTGCCAGTCCTAAAAAGCAGCTTATTCTGAAAATCATCAGTGGACAGCAGCTACCAAAGCCTCCAGATTCAATGCTAGGAGACAGAGGAGAGGTAAGAAACCTTCACACCAACAGATGCTTCCCTGAGAAGTCCTGGTGTGACATGGCACTATGTGACTCAAACTTTCTCCTTATTTAAATGCACAAGTAAATTTCAGATATTGTCAAGTTATTGGTCACTAAATCCAGCATTTTCCTTCTGAGTCTGTGTCCTGCATATGATGCTGAATAGTTGATTTGTTATGTATTCTGAGGGTGACTTCACTTTTTGAGAATTAGTCATAGCTGGCCATAGCTCTTGAAATTTCAAACCATACATCAACTTATGCTTAATGAAGCATCAGACTGTTTGAAAATTCATATGAATCAAGGAGTTTGGATCCTCACATGAATGTAATTGACTCTTTGTATGAATTTTCTCAAAAATTGACCTGAATTCATGTCATTGTCTTGCTTTTAAAATTGTTTTTGAAAAACAGATTATAGATCCCTTTGTTGAGGTGGAAATTATTGGGTTGCCTGTTGACTGCTGTAAAGATCAGACCAGGGTGGTTGATGACAATGGTAAGATAATCCAGCTGATTTCTTCTTCTGAGAGTAAAATATTAAGTAGTTATATATGATTCAGTGTGTGTTATTAGTTCCATAATTACAAAGCTTCTTATCCAATGAACTCAAATGATTATTTTTTAAGTAGTTGATTCTGGTGTAGGGGGACAGACAAACTAGAGGCAAAGGATGAGAAGTGTTCACAACAATATCTTTCTCCTGGATTGTTCTTGTATCTCCTTTATTTATGCCCAAGTTGCAAATATTACTTTCACGTATATGAAATATGTGTATAACTTAAAATGCAGTGGCAATTTCACAGCAACTTTGGCTGTCCCAGGAAGGAGAAGAATAACAGCCAGTTGAGGCAGGAATGGTGCCAATCAGTTCTCATAGACAGTTGTAAAACCAAGGCGGGGGAGAAAGTTAGTTCCTGTTTGTTTTGATCTAATTTAGCCTATAAAATTCTGCACAAAAACTTGCCTTGGTGTCCCTGCCAACTGCCCAACCAGAATCACTTTTTGTTTGTAACGGCGTTGCAGGAGACCGATCTCTCTTCTAATTCCTGAAAACAGTGTCTAGATGAGCAGTAAGAAATGAGTTCTCATTAGTGTATTTGGTCTGCTTGGTTCATAGGCCTCTTGCTGTGCTGCACGAAAAACAAGTTTAGAACTTCCTATGGACTTGTTCTTCAAAATTTCTCTCTGTTTGGCTCACAGGGTTTAATCCTGTTTGGGAGGAAACACTCACTTTCACCATCCATATGCCTGAAATAGCTTTGGTACGATTCCTCGTTTGGGACCATGATCCTATTGGGAGAGACTTCGTTGGACAAAGGACTTTGGCCTTTAGCAGCCTGGTGCCCGGTTAGTCTCATTTGTTTTTCTTGACTTAGAAATCCAGTTGAAGAGCAAACAGTTTGGAAGCTAAAGCTCAAGCTGAGGTTATCAGCATAAGATATACACGCTCATATCCCCAAAACTTCATTGGTGAGCTTGGACAGCTATTTCTTCTATCTCAGGGTGGTATATTCACCATTATCTGAAGGAGTTTAGGTGTCTGTGCTTCTGCAGGGTACTACTGGTGTCTTATTTGCAACTAGGAGGAGGGGAGGGCTTGGAAAACCTGTGAGAAACATTAGTTTTACTAAAGGCGTGGGGTGCCTTGTTGTATGTAGTTCACTTTTATAAACAGTCATTGCCAGTTATACAAATGATTGATGATTTTTGGTGTATTTCTTTTGTTTTACTAGGTTATCGTCACGTGTATTTAGAAGGGCTGACAGAAGCATCCATATTTGTTCATATAACCATTAATGAGATCTATGGAAAGGTAAATGTGCCTACAAATTCACATCTCTTCGGGCTTTTGGGTTTGTTACGAATTCTGATAAACATACCACAGAACCTCACAAGATTTGTGAGGTTTCTCTGTGATCTTTAGAGCTAGGCATTTTGTACTTTGGATTAGCAAGGCCTTCCTCTCACAGCACTAATCACTAATAAAGTTTAAACAAATTATTACATAATAGAGCAATGAAGAAGCACAACATCTGTTTCGCTGTTGTACTCAACTTAATGTCTTCATTTGTCCTGGTAACCACATAGATATCTACATACAGCATTAGCTTAGAAGGAAAATGCAATTCTTTACTCACAGTGTTTTCTCTGAGGTACACTGAGCCAGGACACCTGTTCACAGCACAACCATGCCTGCTAAAACAGTAGGTTGTCTGCTATCCCAGTAACAGCTCAGACATGAATACAGATGCTCAGGAAGTAGCAGGATGTATCTCACAGTGTGTGTGAGGTTCCTTGCAGAGGATCAGCCAGGAAAGCTTAACACGCTTAGTGGTACTCTAGTGCAGGCATGCAGGTGCTTAGAGATGCTTTTACTGTTGGCACCCACTAATTATCTGTCTAGATACACATCTAGAAAGCACATTTCCTCAGCTGGTTAAATTAATTTTAAAGTAAATCTTGAGAAATGGGGATGCAGAGAATATCCTCTAAATATGTACTTCTGCTAGCACCCAAGGAAAGCTCAGTGGAACAAAGATAGAAAACAACATGGGCATGGTCTGAGGACTGAGATCCTCCTTATCTCCACTGCCTTTATCCTCACTGATCCCATTAAATCACTGCATGATCTTGCGGTGGCTCTGTAAACCACTTAGATATCTGTCTCACTCTTGACATCTTTGTGTTGGTGCAGGGACCAGTGCTTCATTGTGCTCATCTGCTCTTGCCTTCTCCAGTGCTTTTCCTGCTCAGGAGGCCAGCAGCAAGCACTGGAGGAGATGACACAGACAGTACCAGACCTGTGCATGGACTGTGCACAAAAAGAACCTTTTAGTAGTCAGGGTAGATCTTGTTACTCCTAAGTGCATGTACAAAGAGAAGCAGTAGTAAACAGCCTGGGGTGCAGTATGTTTCCAGTTCTACACGTGGGGACATGTGTGAAATCACACACAGTTTTGGTGCTGGGCTGCAGGGGAGCCTGTTTCGCTGTGGCTTTTGGCACATTTGCTCCTCAAAGAAACGATAAACTCCAGAAAATTAGTAAAATAATAGCTTCACAGGGAAGACCTAAGGAAGGTGAGGTGAGAGATGGGACTTTGAGCAATCTGGTCTGGTAGGAGGTGTCCCTGCCCATGGTATAGGGACTGGAACTAGATGAAATTTGAGATCCCTTTCAGCCCACACCATTCTATGACCTGATCTCTCTATCTCTTGGTCTGTTCATCCAATGCTTGTCTTAAGGACAGGCTGTGTTATTGTCTGATGTATAAACAAAGGCTGATTGTGCATTTACATCCTTATAATGAGGATGTTGGAACACGTTTGAGACTGACACTAGAGTAATAGTTTTAAATTATTTGCTGTGGAAAGGGTTATTGTTACACCTGATGTACTGTTACCTTATTTGCTTGCATCACAGTCTTGCAAACATTAGCCAAATCTATTTGCATTTTTTTGCCTTTCAGTGGAGCCCTTTAATCCTCAATCCCAGTTACACAATATTGCACTTTCTAGGAGCCACAAAGGTAGAATCCATTAGCATGCACTTTGCACTTGTTGGGCACAGATTCTTTCGAATGATTTCTAAACGCATGATCTGCAGCTTCTGAACGTACATCATTCCTCATTCAGGCTCTACAGCATTTGAATATTGCTTTGATGAAAGCCCATGCGTAAAGCTCCAAGTTAATGTGTATCCTGTCACTGCAGTGCACTTCTTACAGTCTTGTCATCTCTGATTAGGAGACTGAGTAAACTTCTCTTGTAATTGTGGCAGCCTGCCATCCTAATGAGGAGAAGTGCAGACATGCATGAATTCATGGAGACCTGTGCTGATAGTTCCTTAGTCAGAGTAGATGTGAGTTGCTTTGTGTGAATTTTTGCTTTGCTGCATTTTAAACTTTTTCTTCATCATTCATCTCTACTCTGAAAACAGCCTTTTACATTGTGCTCATCGCGTAATATTGTGAACTCACTCAAAACTCTGGTTATTCTTTTCACTTTCAGAGCAAGCAACTGATAGGACTCAGGGGGTTGTTTAACAAGAACCCTAAGCACACTTCAGCTGAAACCAGTGGGCACTACATGCGGAAACGGTCTATTGGTGATCGAATTCTCCGGCGCACAGCCAGTGCACCAGCAAAAGGCAGAAAGAAAAGTAAGATGGGTTTTCTAGAAGGTTCTGAATTTAAAGACAGTGTGTCTGAGCCAACAGACCTGAAAGACAAAGAAGGAGTGATAAGGAGGACAAGCCGCAGTTTGCAAGCACGTCCTGCTTCCATGCCTGTGGACAAATATCTTGTAGAACTGCCATGCCCAGAAGATGAAACTGCCCAAGATGTCAAAGGAAAAGAGAATGCATCTGGTAAGAGGCTTACGAAATTGCTTTTGATATAGTAAGTTGAAGTAGCTCATGAAAAGTCCTTATTCAAGTAGGTTTATCCAGCTCAAGAGTTATGTTTAAGGTTGTATTGTTTTAAAAGCCCCTTAAACTCTTTAAGTGACACCCTGCAAAAGCTCTCCAAGCTAGGTAAATGAATTGCAGTAAGTAGAAGGGCTCTTTAAAGGACACGTACTAAATTTCATCGTTTGAGAACCAATCTTCAATTGCACTTCATCCTTTTCTGGTTTGTGGCAATCGCTTTTCTTATGGATATGGAGTTGCTGACTTGGAGAGGTTTTTCTCCCTGTTTTCAAGGAGGAAGAACAACAGCGTGCAGCATGTGCTTTTTGAAATAGTGAGTGTAAACACTAATGTAAGTTTCAAATAGATGTGGAAAGTCAAACTTTATACCCGAGAGTCTTGATATTCTCCTCTTAAACCAGGGTCACTTAATTTATATGAAAAGTATGTGTTAGGATAAAATCCTGATCTTACATTATTGATACACAATTTAATTCTCTAAAATAGTGTTTCTTTCCCAATGTATTTATTAGTAATAGTCCTGGTTTTAAAATCCACATATTTCTGTGACTGCAGCAAAGTGTTTGACCTCCCTAATATTTGATTTACTCGAATACTTAAGTCTGGGAAGCTTTGAATATGACTAGACTTCATTAGACCTGCTGTCTCCACCCCAGGCTTGTCCTTAGCCTGTACTGCTTTTGAAGGCTGCTCTGTGTTTGGGAAGAGCATGTGAACTCACACATGTGCTGCAGGGCTAGGCAGATGCTCAACTTCTGGTTGGTTCTGACAGTGTTTCTGCATAGTCCTGCAGGGTTCTTCCCCAGCTGGCATAGGACAGCCAGGAGCACCATCCGTCTTTCTTGGTAAGATGCAGAAAGCACATGGAGAACCTTTACTGGCCAAGGGGTGACAGAAATGCTGCTCTGCTCTGAATGTTTTCAGCTATGGAGCCACAGCTTCCAGCAACCAGCCACCCTAAAATACAATTGCCAGACGCATTTGAGAATGTGGTACTGAGCCACTGTTGTTCTGTTGTCCATGGTGGTGGCTCTGAAGGAACAGATAATTGACATTATGGTGTAAAAGAAGTTACTTAGAAACAGTGTGACAAGAAACTGTAGAGAGGAAAAATGAGATTCCTAGTGAAGGAAGTTGGCTCTGAATAGGTGTATTTTAAATTGAAAGATCCACTAGATAACGCTGTGCAGGGGATCCACCTCAGCAATTCTTCACAACGTGTCTAATAATGTCTTCGTGAATCTTCAGGAAGAAGTATCTAAGAAATAAAATTTTTCTGGAAGATGCTTCCCCATGTTTTGGAGGTCATAGTTACATACTTAAAGTAAAATTAACCTTTGCGGAAAAGACTCTGGTAAGATGATGTAGAAAGCTGTTGCAGGGGATTAACCCTCCTCCTTTCAACTCTTGAGAGAATGAGATCCTAGCCATTAGTCTCTGTAAGGCTTGTTTGGTAACCCCTGTGGAGGAACACTGGCCATTGTAAAGAAATGAGAGACAATTTGGCATATAAAGACAATTTGGTGGAAGAATTACCCTGTGGATAGTTCTTCATGGAATTCAAAGTCTTGTTCTCCTGAATGCAGTGTGGAAAATTAAAAAAGCAAATCCTTAAATTGTAGTGTTTTACAGTAACTGTGTGTAAAATACAGTCTGGAGTGCATCTACTTGATGCTTTTTAATTCAGCACTGTTAAGCATGCAACTTGTTTCCAAGTGTGATGGTTTTTAACAGAGCTATTTTGTTCTGTCTTTATTGCCACGCTTCTGTATAGTACAAATCTGACTAGGAATGCAGCGCAAGGTAATGCCATGTGCAAGCTATGGTATGGTACCTCATTAACGTTTGCAACCAATATTACATCATGTGCTTGATGTAATAGACGTTCGGAGGAAGTTTTGATGAAATGCCTGCAGTTGTATTTTTCCATTTCTTCATATCTCACAGATAATTTGTACTAAACCTGCACAACTCCATAATTAAGTTCTGTCACAACTCTTCCTAATTTTGCATTCTCCATTTGTCTGTCCAAGGACAAAGTAGCTGTTACTGAACAGAATGTGGTATTGTGTGCAACTAATGTGTTTCTCATTTAATTTAGCCAACAGTCCTAACAATCCAAATGAGAAGGAAATGAAAGAATCTGGTTTACAGAGTTCTGAGAAAACAGCAAGTACTTCAAATGTGGCATCTCAGTTTCATAATAACCAGGAGATGACAGTTGACTCCTCGGCACCACCTCTAAAGGAGCAGCCTGAACATTTGGGTTTGGCAATTGGTGAAGCAGAAACAAGTGACTCCATAGGTGGTCAGGAAAATAATCTTTCTGATGAAACTGTCCCTCTAATGCAGGACTCTGGTTTTGAAATTTCCACAGAAAAGCCAAATGATGAAAACTCTGCAGACAATAAAAAGGAAGATGACACAAAAGGGTCTGAGGAGAAGAAAATAACTCCTGTGGAGACTTCGCTTTCTCAGAAAGTAGAGATGGGAAATCAGAAACATGACATCATCAAGAAAAGCCCTGCAGCACCTCTTTCTTTGACAGATACTTCTTTTGCTCTTTGCTCTGACAGTCCTGATTTGCACTCTGCTTTAACCACAGAAGACAGTGAAATTTCTCGCCTTATAGATGAAGTTTCTTTAGCGAATGAGAATGAGATGGACAGCACTGTCTCAGCTCTCATCGAGCGGTTTGACGTCTCAGATGACCAAACTGACCTTGTAGTGGTCTCAAGCCCCCAGTGCTCTAACAGCCAGACCTGCAGTGTGGTGGTTACGCACCCACATATACCTACTGTGGATCTTAACAGTCCCTGTAAGCACAATTCTACTGCCACAAAACCCATCAGATCACCTTTATTCTCAACTCCGGATACAAATGTGTTCTCCAGCCCTGGGACTGCAGAGTATTCCATGTACACGATTATCCAGGAGGCAATGCTTGCATCAGCTTCTGAACATAAGACCCACAGGGAATTAGTCTGCAACAAAAAGGTAAATAATGTGGAAGATCACTCCCCTTGCTCTCCTTGTCCTTTACCTCTCTCTTTGCAAAATATAAATCCTCAAAGAAAATGTGGAAGAAAACCCAGAAGAAGCTGGGAAGCCCCTGAATCCGCTGGTTCTTTTGCTTCTAATGGCCTCTTTGAGGAAACACTCATTAACTCTCTCACTGGTGAGAACTTGGAAAGCAGCAGTCTTATAGAAGTAGGTGAGGATTCTCGAGATCTCTTGGTAACCACATGTGAGTACAGAAGAGAAGACATGAGCCAGTTGGCTTCTCCTTTGAAGCTGATAGAAAAGCAGGACACTGAGCCTGGTACTGAGAGAGCCTCTAGGAATAGCTCATCTGCTGAGCTCTGTGCTGCTGCCCTGGACTGCTCAGATACCTTCAGGACTGCAGGGAGTCAGCTCCCTTTTTCTGTGGGTAAAAATGTTGGGTTTTTATGTCATCATGGTTCAGAAAAGCAGGATGATGTCGTGCCTACCTCTGAGAGGTCCCAGCTTGACTTACACTCACCAGTTCTCAAGAATGCCTTGGCTTTCCCTGCTTGTTCCACCATCAAGCAGACCAGCCCTTTGAAATCCAAGAGCCTCGGCGACTTGACGTCAGAGGATATTTCCTGCAATTTTGAAAGTAAGTATCAGTACATCAGCAGAAGCTTTATCTCATCGGGCATGAGAGACAAGAAACTTGCTGCTATGAAGAATATGAGACCCCATTCTGCAGATGCTCTGACGGAACAACTGAGGAAGCTGGTGTCTCTGGATCAGGAAGACAGTCGCCAGCCGCTCTATTCCAAGCAGATGAGTGATGACTGCCCCAAAGCACTGGTCAGAAAACTCTCATCTAGAAGCCAGAGCAGAGTGCGGAACATTGCCAGCCGTGCTAGGGAGAGGCAGGAGGCTGCCAGCAAGCAAAAACCTTCAACCACAAACAGTGTAGCTGGAGTTGTCCTTCGGAACAAGCCCTTGCCATCTCCGCACATTGTCAACAGGCACTCAACAGGCTCATACATAGCCCAGTACCTGAATGGCTTCTCTGGGCATGACACTGAGGGCCGAGGGATACCGGAGGGCGCATGCGCGGCTTTGCACTATGGCTGCAGTGACCAGCTGTACATGCATGACTCTGTTCTGCAGCTGGAACCCAACAGCGATGATAAGCCTGAAATTTACTTTCTGCTGAGACTGTAGATTGTATAAACGTACATCTTCAAAGTTTACAAACTCTTTCATGGAAATGAAGGATTTTTAGCAAGAAATACTAGTTTGAAGGTTTAAATTATTTAGAAATGCAATCCTGTGCTAGTGGTTCAGTCATGGTTTTAACATACCCTTTCCTTATGTAAATAGAAACCATTCTCTGTTCTGTGCGTATGACTGAGCTTTAAATTATGAAGTGAAGCGGTCTGAGGACTGTTCGCATGCAATAAGTGTAAGTTTGTAGCATTTTGTGCTGGTACTACTGTCCTCACAAGCCGAACCATGGCTTGTCTTGCTCAAGAAACAGCAACCTCAGAATGAGACCCATCATTACCATTGTTGTTCTCACTCCATCTTGTTGTTAATGGTTAATTTTACATGTCTCCATTTGTGAGTAACGTGTAGCTTCATTTTCTGTCTCTCTGAAGTATATAACAACAGTTGTCTTCCTTTTTCATCACTGTGCTGGATACTCACATGGGACAGAGTGGAATGTGAGAGCAATTGTGTATATGAATGGAAACCACTTAATTTCTGCATATTTTGTTGTGCATTCTTTTCTCTTGGTTGTGTGTGGGTAGCTTCAGTGCGGTAGCACTGCTCTGTATATTTGTAATTTTATTGCTGATTTGTTGACAGTCAGTGGAATATTCAAAGCTGATATGGTAGACTAACTATTTTGACTGTTCATCTTTTTCTAAGAAGGCTGGAAGTGAGTAATTTCAGACACTGGAGTTTCCCTGTAGGGAACAGCAGAGCTTTATTTTGGTTTTAATGTATTCATTGCCTTTGCTGTAAGTTTTTTCTTATATGTTTTTCTTACACGTAAAAGATGTACCTTTTACCTCTTTCTTTTGTAATGCAGAGTATTATTATTCTTGAAAATACCATTAAAATAGATTTTTAAGCACTTGGTTGTGCGTTTACTGAGACTGTAGCAAATGCAATTGCTTTAAACTGACAGTAGTTAGTGATTGCAGACATCTGGTTTGTCAGGACTTGTATTAAGGCTTCAAAAGGGAAAAATCCATTATTTCATATGATTTAGTGTAGTGGTTCTTAGGAATCTACAGTGAGCTCTGTCTCTTATCTGGGTGGGAATCTGTGATTATTTGGTATGCCTAACTCTCTGTGTATTCCCTTTCTGTGCCATTAAGGGTCTAACAGATGTGTCTGGCTGCTGTTTACATCACTTAGGAGAGAACAGTGTACTTTCTAAATAAAAAGAAATTTTCCAGGGAGGAGCAGAGCCAGATACTGGATTAATCCCTTCAGCTTTGGACCTCAATTTCTATCTCAGTACTTGTGATACAATTTGGAAGGTGGCATTGCAGCCATCTCCAGCTTCAGGGCAGTTGAGAGCTCTGTGCCTTGCAGAGCTCTCCTGAGAAGAGAGGTGGTTTCTTGTGTGCAGTGGTAGTTCAGAACCTGTTTTCCAGGTGGGTACGTGCAGGTAGATCTGCTCTGCCCAGTGTTGTCTGCTGCAGATGCTCATAATATCCAGATTCGTTTTTTTGTGTTAGTGGAACCTACAAGTTCTTTAGAAATAAGTGCCTTGCAATTAAGCAAATGATAGGATCTCTGTCACAGGAGGTGGAAAAAATGAAGCTTTACTTGAAGGCTGTGTGTAGCCTTAATTTGAATTAGTTAGGAAACCTCTGCGTTGTGTGCAGGTCAGGGTAGATTACTGCAGTGGCCCTTCCTGACTTGATCTCCTATACTTCTTAATTTTAGAAGTCAATTCAGATGGGGACAGTTCTTTGTGTGAAAGTGAGATCTGAACAGTGAAACATGATGAGATTCCTGTAGTGTAGACTTGAACTGAGGGAAGGTCTGTCTCTGGTTTTTCCTGTCTCACAGGGCTTAGTGTTTTTTGTCTCACTGAGGCTCATATTTTGTTTGCACAAATTTCTTTCTGGTGGTGTATCACTGGGGTGTGCCATAACCTTCCAGCTTCTCAGTGCTGGAACTCCTTGAGCCTGGAAGAACGTGAGTAAGAGTAGTTGGGATGTTCAAAGCTCTCGTTGAGATCCAGATCATGCGAGAAGGCCGCAAGTGCTTATGGCAACAGTCCTTAATCCCTGTAGTTGATTCACTTGAAGGGTGCTTTGTGCACCTGGACATGGAGAACTAGTAAGAGAAACCATTTTTCTGTCTGTTTCCAGAGGTGATGTCTTAAGTCTGTCAAACTTTAATTTCAATAGGTTGTATTTAGAAATGGATCTAGTCATAAATGTTTGTCTCCAAGGCTTGAAGATGCATGAGGTCCAAAGTGGTGAGTATATTATATAATAGTTATGTTACAAAAGAAAAATTATTAGTAGTAAATACAATGGACTAAAAAGTCAGTGGTGTTATTTTACATACATAATACATTGGGGTTAAATATATTTGTGTTCATTCAAGTGCCACAGGTATCTTTACAGGATAACCATTTGACAGTCTCTCAATTTACTAGAAGTAGAGAGGAAGGAAGGAAGAATCTGAGATGCAGATGACCACAGTCCATACTGCCCTTGCAGAAGAGGCAGATGAAGAATTTTCCTCAGGATGAACCTGTTTCTCTCTGTGTATGACATCAGAAATATGCCTGATTCCCAAAGACACTGAGACTGTTCCTAGTAAACTACAAACTGGAGCTTTTTTATGAGCAAAGTGGGAGGTGAATTGAGGTGAACAGGGCTTGCTCTCCAGTGAAGTCACTCGGTGTAAACCCGTTCTTTTAAAGTGGATGTTCTGCGTTGCATAGCAGGTAATAGTCTCAGTTCTGCATTGGATTTTATATCTGTTAGATATAAATATCAATGAGTTATATATGTATTCAAAATTTCAGTTGTAGCTTTTGATACAAGACCAGAACCAAAGTGGTGTAACATCCTGGTCTGTTCTAGTGATACTCTTGGAATCATGGAAAGGTTTTTCTCACTGTGAATTGGTGCTGCAGAAATGGTGGCAATGATAGAGCAAATCCGCCCCAGAGGTGCTCTGCTTCACCCAGCAGTGCCACAGGAACGGAGTACACCTGCCTCTGTAGCCTTTTGTTGTGCTGGATGAAAAAACGAGGGACACTGGATCAAGAAATTAAGCACTTTCTGAACTCATCTTTGTCTTTAAACCACTGTGAGCAGCTGGTAGGTGGATTACAAGCAGCAGTGCGTAGAGCTAGGATTTTTAGATGTATGGGTAGAACAGACCAGCAGTTTGCAAGTCAGATATTCATAAGGCTGTTTGTTTTTCAGCCTGTACCCCAAATTAATAAAACTGTATGTGAGCAAGGCAGTAGCTTTTTGAAAATCCATCTAGTGAAGGTTCTTTGGTGCAGAAACTGCTGCAAACTTCAGCTTTTTGCAACACTGATTACTGTCGGTGCTTTTGTGCTAAAAGCAAATGTATCAATACTGTCTGTGTTGAAAAGGAGTGTTTCTGGTGGATGTTTGTCCACCTTCAATTTCCAGCAAACAATTACAGTGTATGTGACTGCTCTGTTGTAGAGTTCTGTCTGCACAAGTTTCTGTTTCAAAAACATGAAGCCACAGCCTTCTCTTTGACATCTTATATGGATCAAATATAAGAAAATATAAATATTTTATAATAATAGAAATATTTATAAAATAGAAATATTTTATAATAGAAATATTTCACTCATTCCTGAAGGTCTCCTGTGAAGGTTATGAAGTTTTCAGCACTATTCAGTAACTGAAGGCACCACCAGAACCAGCTGCAGCCTGTCAGGGCAGTTACATCTGTGGAGAACATGCAGATAACATGGTTTGTACCACATTGTGGCTCTGTTTATAATGTGAGGGCATTGAATCTGTTCTGGCTGCAATACTAGTTTAATTTTCAACTGCTGAATGCTTCAGAAACTCAATATTGGGGCATCTCCCTCCGGCAGTTACTTTTAAACTCTTGGATACCAGTGCCTGTTGATTTGAATTGTTTTTTGTTTGCTAATTTTTCTGTCATTTTCCATAATGCTCAGAATAATTGGTATCTGGGAACTTTTATGCAAAGGTTTGTCATTACCTGTGTGCCTATTTCTAAACGATCACTGAGGATCTGTTCTGGCTTGCCAAGCATTTTTATGCAGTTTATACATATGCTCTAAGTGCTGAAGGAGTTTGTAGCCTTTCTCTTCCAATGACACTGCTTAGCCAGAAAGAATCAGAGGAGAGGAATAATCAATACTTTTGCTAAGGAAAGGCTGGTGGTTCACATTCTGGGTTCACAGTGGGTTAGCAAGTTTAAATTATGTATTTATGGAAAGGATGCATGCATTAATCTGTTTAAGCAGACAACAGCTAAGAGCAGCAAAGATGAGAGTAGAATATTATTGTAAATATTGTTTTTTACATGTAAAAATGAAGAGTCTCTAGTTGCCTTTATGAGACTTTCATGGAGTATCTTCTCTGCCTGCTTTTAAGAGCAGAACAGAACACTCCTGGTATAAGAGATCCAGTTTCACATTCCTCACCTTTGGCCCAAGTTCTGATAGAAGTGCCCTGCAATAAGCTGAAAAGATCTGCTGGGAAGTTCATCTGTGTCTTCTGTCCATCCACACAGGCTGATGAGGTGTGTATTGCCCAGTCAGACCCACCACTGATGTACTGAACTAGATGGAGAAGCAGCAGCCAGATGAGTCATTTATTTGCGTCTCTCCAAATTCTGCTGCTTACAGGATCATAAATCCTCCAAGTAAGAGGCATATTTTTTATTTAAAACTCTTTAGATCAGAGTGCTTTCTTCACTAGCCTTATCTGAAATAAGATTAAAATGCAAAAGAATAAAAGTTTCTCTTTTTAAAAAGAGAAAGCTATGGAAAAACAGCCAGAAATTCTTCTAAAGCACGGTGGGTTGGTTTTATTCTTGGTCTGATGCTTGTTTGGTTTTGTTTTGATAAGATTTTCATGCTGTTCCTATTGACAACAGGGAAAACAATGTTCAGGACCCTGAGTCCACACATATGAGACAGTGTGGCAAAGTGATTACACTGATTACAGATCTGCTTAGGCATGCAGAAGGAGAAATAAATTGAACTTCTATCAGGGATTATCTTTTAAAGTCCTGTGTTGATTGAGACAGAAAGAAATTAGGCAGTGCCAGCTCTAGCTTCGCTGAGCATTGAATTATTTTGTGTGTGTGTGTGTGTGTGTGTATAAAACATGTTCTTTGATACGTGAGTTCAGTATCCGGTGTGGCTGTGGGTGAAGCGGGAGAGTCTGCAGTGCAGGTACTGTTCACAGTGAACCACCTCATCATCTCATGCTGCTGTTTGCCGCTGCTTCCTGTTCTCCAAATACAGATACGTTGATGTTGATACCAGCCCTTTCTGCCTTGGTTTATGGACAGTGAAGAATGAGAATGCTGGAAGGAATGCTGAAAACACTCCAAGGGAGTTTGAAAGCCCAAGTTTATACAAGTTACTTTGCTGAGCACTTACCAGTAGAGATTAATCCTGTTTTCCTGGTGGGTATATTTAAAACAATATACTTCAGAATGAACATGGTAATAGTTTCTTCATGTCCAAACCAGTATGACCTAGTCCTAGCACTCAAGGAACATGGCTGTGTACAAAATAACAGCGCAGGTGAGAACTGGTGTCTACCAACCCAGAGCTTTGAGTCTGGGTCAGTGCAAGGATCTGGTAGTTGGTGTGACACACTGCACTGCTGATGGTCAAGAGCACCTTGCTGGGCCCTGTTACCCTGTGCAGTGGTACAAAGCAAAGAGTCTTTGAGCCTCTTGGGTCAAAAGTCCTCAAATCAGACAAAATATTCCCGTAGCATTGCTTGGGACTTGCTGTTG
The DNA here is from genome assembly GCA_013397515.1 of Upupa epops. Lineage (NCBI taxonomy): Eukaryota > Metazoa > Chordata > Aves > Bucerotiformes > Upupidae > Upupa > Upupa epops. The sequence continues at coordinate 316,978 of VZRI01008209.1, forward strand.
TGTCCACATGATGAGAGACAAAGTACTGAACGTGAGCTGCTCCGTTGTCTGTGTGATGGTGATTTCCCCAAAGCTTTGTTGTTCCTGGTTCATGCCACATTCTGTAATGGCATTAGTTGGATGGTTAATCTTAGTTCATCTGGATATGGACTTAATTTTGCCTGTAAAGCTAGACAGTATTTATGTGATCCCATTTTAAGGAGTAATAGTCTTAAGGAAGCACATTTTTAAGGGAAGCGGATGTCTTGAAGCAGATGATTAATTCCTACTTAGTTTGCAAGCCCTCATTTGACTTGCAGGCTTTATGAAGTGGATTCTTTCTTTTAATTTAGTACTTCAGATCTTAATCTTCTATAGTGAAAATCTTATTTCAGTTAAAGATCTTTAAGTTCAAAGTGACACATCTAAATTCAGTGGCAACGTTCTGCTGAGAATTAATACTGTGAGAAAACGGGATGTTGAGAATTGCCAGGATATGCAAGTCATGATAACTTGACTCTTATTTTTAGCACTGCAAATATTTTCTGCTTCAGTAAAGTGAAAATTTAGATCCTTGTGCAGGGAGAGTTTAGCAGAAAAAGGGGAAAGTGTTAAATTTGGACCCAGTCAGTGTGGATCCAGGGTGTAACTACAGGGATTGATAAGAGTTTCTTCTCCTAGGTGTGTTCTAGGGTGGGAGTCTGTTCTTGGTCACTTGCCCAAAACCCTCCTGCTTAAAGCTTTTCAAAAGACACTAGAGATGGAAATTTCATTTAAACATGTTCTGGGTCTCCTGTACTTTTCCGTATCTGATCTCCTAGCAGAGGTGATGCTGAGTAAGGAGGATGGTAAATCATACCCTTGTATTTATTTTGTCTTGGGACTAAGATATTAAATATTTAAAATATTTGCCCTTCTTAGGGGTGTGAGGGCATGTGTGCTGTTTTGAATTGATTTACATAAATAATAAAGCCATTGACCTGAACTCCCACTGCTTTGCTGTAGCTTGAGTAAGAAGCAAGTAACACTGCAGAGTGTTTGCATAATGTGAGGCATTAGTATTGATCAGCCACCTTCCAAATGCTGGAAGGTATTTAGAAGCTACCTACAAAGCATGAGCAGAGGGAACCTGTTGCCATATTAGCTCACTGGATGAAGAAACATGATGCTACCAGGAAGTGTCTGCTGTTCTCCATAGATCTTGTCTTCAACCAGAAATCTTGGAGTGAATACAGCAGGGAATCTGCTGATGGACTAAAAATCCAACCTGGGGGCAGTTTGGGATAAGGCTGCCAGCTTCCCTCCAGGAGCAAACGGGACAAAAGACAAAAGTGTCCCAGGGCCATGTGAGTAAAGCCAGGCAATCTAGAGTTAAAACTGTTGTGGGAGCACTGGAGCCATGAGATCGGTGATGTTCTTTGCCATCCAGAACAGCATGAGATTAAATTTGGAAGGAATTTGTATTTCTGCCTTTCTCTGAAGCCAATATGCACTTTCATGAGATAAAACAAGATTTACTCATTAACATAGTTTTTAATTTGAGAGATAAATCCTCAGCAGTCTCCTTTGCCTCTGGTCTCTGTGCCAAGGCCAGCACAGAGCCAACTCTGCAGCAGGAACACGGCTGGACTTGACAGCAGGAGTGAGGGGAAAGGCCTTGTGCACACATGTCCACTAAATTGCCCCTTTTATTTCCTTGCTGAAAAGCCTGTGCCCGTCCTTCTTTACTCAGAAGAAGTGAAAGCCTGGGTTCCTTGTGCCAGTAATCCAAGGTTTTATGTTAGCAGACCAAGAGGATGCAAGCCTTTCTCTGCTGTAGGTCTTTGCCTGGGAATATACAGAGGGATTCGATCCAGCACCACATGAGCTGGTTTGTGTCTCTTTGGCAGTGCCTTCTGTTGCACTTAATAGAGATGCAAAATGCTTCACAAGATGAACAAATCTAAGCAACAGCCAACTTCTGCTTCTGAAAGTGAAGCTTTAAGCAAGGAACAATTAGATGTGTTTTGTTTGAGCTATGTGTCAGACCAAACTCCTTGGTCCATGGTCGTACAAATCAAATGCATTTTCATTTGTATTTTCCTGTACTCTCAGGATGTCAACAGAAGGAAAGCGTCTTATTGCTGTACTTCATAAGATGCACGTGGGTTTACAGCAACAGGTTTATATCATGATGCCAGCACGACAGCCTGGTACTTAATCATAAAAGAAATAATCCTAACAGAAAGCACACTTGCTGTCTTTATCACTACATGCTGAACTAAGGAGAATTGCGTAGGGTGTAAGTTCATTAAAGCCTTTATGGCCTCCTCTGAGTTTTAAAGCTCCTTTTGGACTCCCCTGAACATAGAAAGCACAAGTCAGTTGTAACACTTCAGATACGGGGTTATCATGTTTCAAGCCCTCTACAATCCCTCTGTTTTTAGAGTTGGTGTCGCTGCTCTCATTTAAATAGTAGGCTGGGCTCCTGGTGAAAGCAACTGCACACTGGAACAGTTGATGCTTTATTTCCCAAGAAAAGAAATTCAGGCTGGTTTTTTTTTCTTCTAAGAGACCAATTGATTTTGTGATTTTTTTTTTGCTTTGATGAATTACTTCTCTGATTCCAAATCCTGGTCAATGATGGCTGAAGTATCTAACACCAAAGCAAGTCAGACCACCTCTAGAAAGTTGTATTGTTTGTTTCTTCTTTATTTCTTTAATCCTGATTAAAAAAACAGCTGCCAATGGCAAGTAAAGCCCTGTCAATCAGTCTGTGAAATACTGGCAAACAAGCCATTCTGCTAACAGTAGCCCAGTTTAACCGGATCTTCACTTATTATCCTGTCATTTCTGTAGAAGAATATGCCACTGTTCTCTGATCCATCTGTTAGTTTGCACAGTCTGTGCATACAGATCACCTAGTCTCCCACAAGGGGAAAGATTTTGTAGAAATTTGGAACTGCAAGGGAGAGATGATAAAAGTATCTGTTAATAAGGAGTAACAACTCCAGATATTGATCATTTGTTTGAGAGCAGTCAGGTTTTGTTATGTTTTTGTAGCCTGCATAGATCAAATGTTATCTGCAGCTTGGTTCACCCCAAAATGATAAAGAGAGAAGGCTGGAAAGAGTACTCTGCTGGGAAACACAGAGAGAAAAGCATGTGAGAAGCTATCAGCCCTTTCTGTGGATCAGAGTCTCTGCTCCTGCTGCTCTGGGACTGGAGTTGTGTGACAAAACTCGTGTCTTTTGAAATATTTTGGGGTTTTGGTTTTCTGTTTAGATTGCTTTGGGGTTTTTCGAGTTGGAGACTTTGTTCTTCACCCTCTTATAAATGAAAACAATTTGTCTCAGTTGGAGCAAGCTGCAGGGTAATGTAGCTTTCTATGGCATGTATTGTACCTTCTGGTTAATTAGCTTAATTAACTGATCACAGCTTCCAGCTCTGGTTTTGACAGAGGTCTTTGAAACTGGTCCCTCAGCTTATGTTGCTTTCTGTCTCTTTGGGAGGGGGAAATTGTACAGGATTTTTCCTCCATCCAAGCACAGAACAAGCATGGGGGCTGTCCTGGGTTTGGGATGCATGGGGGGGATGTAGGTGGCTGCAGGGATGACCCTGCTGCTGGGTTATTGATTGAGCAAGGACAGGAAGGAACACAGAGCTGGCAGCATTGTCTGGGTATGATTCCTGATTCCCAGAGCTCCCTAACGGTGTTAAGGCAGGTGCAAAGTCAGAGCTGCTGGCTGTGTGGTTTGAGGCAGCCTAGGGAAGGGAACAATGTCTATTAAAACTGATAGTGTGAGTGTGATCTGCACCCTGGGCTGCTCCAGGGATAAATTGTGTCCTGGCTCTGCCCAGATTACAGATAGAGAGTGTCCAGCACCACCTAACCCCGAGAGGGCTGGAGTCAGCCCAGGGAGCAGAGAGAAGCAGAGTCGTGCTCCAGCAGGTTGTCATACTGGCACTTCTGAGCTTTTGTGCATTTTCATTCTATGTGGGAGCATTTAAGGTAATGCTTGATCATTTTCTCAACTTGTTTTTGTAACTATGGAAATTAGGAGCTTTGTAAAGCAAAACAGCAGCTCTATAGGTGCAGCTGGAACTAGCTCAGACACTTGGTCTCTTAACCTTTTGGAAACTAAGAAAAAACAAAGAGCAATGTATGCAGAGTAGTCTGATTAAAAGTCAGAGGAATAAACATGAATGAATCTGTATTTGAAAACGAAGGCTGATGGGGTGATGCTACCAGGAAGTGTCTGCTGTTCTCCATAGATCTTGTCTTCAACCAGAAATCTTGGGGTGAATACAGCAGGGAATCTGCTGATGGACTAAAAATCCAGCCTGGGAGCAGTTTGGGATAAGGCTGCCAGCTTCCCTCCAGGAGCAAAGGGGACAAAAGACAAAAGTGTCTTAGGGTCAAGCCTGGTTTGAAGGCAGGAGCTTGGATGGATAAACGTGGAGAGGACTGGCTTAGGATTTGTGAGTCTGGTGAGAAGAATTCTGCCAAACATACTTAAGTACCATCCTGTTTAGTTGTGTTAGGTGATCAGCAACCCTGTGTAATCCTTGATTCCCTATGTATTACTGAATCAAAGAGGATAATTTAATTCCTCAGCATTTGCTTCAGGGGATTGTAGAGTGTTTAATCTTGGGATGTAGCAGCACAGAAAAATGGTGGGTTTTTTAATTCAAACCTAAGGCACAGTTTCAGTGAAACAATTAAGGCGGTTTCTGTTGAGTCCTCAAGAGCAGGGAATCTGCATGCTTGGTCATTTTGGTCTCCAGGGTAAGTTCTTGAGGGATCTGAGCTGCTCTGACCAGAAGTTCCTGCAGGAACACTCTCTTCCAGCAGTCCTGGGTGACCCTTTCTGCAGGAGCTGTTAGCTTGCTCTTCAGCAGACAAGAGGAAGTAGGGCCCTGAATGTGGGGCCTAAGAGAGTCTCTGGAATAGCAGTAGAATGTGACCCATAAGCAGAGCTCACAGGAGAATTCCTTTAGTCCTTTACTTAATCTGTCCAGCATCTGGCTTGTTCCTCTGTGCCTCACTGGAAATGCTGCAGCATCTCTCCCCTGTGTTACCCAGGAAGCGTGTGATTATGGAGCAACTTCTACTGACTTCTGCATTATACATTAATTTTTCCTTCAGAAGGGGGTTTGATGCTGCATAAAAATCCCTGAGAATGTGCAATCCTCTGACTCATGGAGGAAGGATTGTTTATAACTCCTTGTTTGCCCAGTAACCTTTAACTAAGTGGGAGTCACTTTGTTGCTGCAGTGGTGTATGAGAAGATGCTCCATAGACATGTATAGGGGAAAGGAGTTTGGTGTTAATGAAGACCCATTAAGTTGTGATGCAATGAGCTTTTCTATAACAGGATACACAAAGGATGGATATAATGAATCTGGGTGAATTTTAGAAGGATTTTTAAGTTACTTGGAAATGGTCATCAGTGTGGCTGCACTTCTGGAATACTTCATCATCTTGTTCTGAAAATTGCTGCATGTGAAGCTTTAGTACCTACAGGAGAATTGTTTTATTTTCTCTATTATGCAGAATACTGACTTTTATGACCTGCATAATAAATGTCAAGAATAAACAAATGACTAATTCATTGTAGCAGCAGTACTAGTGCCATAAAACCCAAGTGAATAAATTACAGACATTGAGAGTTAGCACTGCAAGCGCTTGCACTGCAGAGAAGGTGGTTTTGTGAGTGTTTGCATATAAAACCAAGGAGACACTGGCAGTGCTTGGAATTAGGGTCCGAAAGTGGTGAAACGGAGGGATTTGCATATGAGAGCTAGATGTTAGCACCAGTTTTGGAATGTATCATTTGATGAAAGACTATGCCATAATTGGAGGTCTGTATTTGGTTTAGGATCTAGATTTTCCCCAAAAGACAAGTTGGAGAATCATAGAATCACTAGGTTGGAAGGGACCTTCAAAGGTCATCTAGTCCGACCTCACTGCAGTGAGCAGGATATCCTCGACTTGTATCAGGTTACCGGGAGCCTTGTCAAGCCTCACCTTGAATATTTCCAGGGATGGGGCCCCAAGTACCTCCATGAGCAACCTGTTCCAGTATTCAACCACCCTCCTGCTCAAGAACTTCTTCCTAACATCTAGTTCAAATCTACCCTGATGTAATGTGAAATCACTGCCCCTTGTACTGTCACTACAGGCCTTTGTAAACAGTCCCTTTCCAGCCATCTTGTTTGCCNCTTATGATTTTTTTTTTTTTTAACTTGGGAGGTATTGGGATTGAGGCTGCCAGGGAAGGCTGAGAGGAAAACGTTGATTTAAATCAACCAACACAAATATGCTCATTGATTTAAATGACTAAAAATGACTAACATGGCTTATTGGATGTTAGAATGGGCAGTGGAGAGTCTGACTCTTTGTACTTCTGCCTCCTTCTGTGAACCTGGAAATGGCTGCTAACAGCAAATAAGTTGACAGCACTAATTAAACTAGAAAAATAGCATTGAGAGGATTAACATAGGCCAGGAAGTGTCTGAGCACTGCAATAGCATCAGACCAACTAAGGCTGTCCAAACAAGCAGCCCTCTAACACAGTTCACAGGCAACAGCAACAGTGAGAAGGATGAGACTGGAAATTAATGGATTTCATGGGTTTTTTGAGGACTGGCAGAGGGAAACCAGTAGTGTGGCTTTCTGCAAGCTTGGCTTGAAGGAAATGGTGACTGAGTGTGAAAAGACAACTGCTAGAAAGAAGTCTGGTTTGCTCCACATACGATCTCTTGTTTTTTAACGGACTTGAAGAAGTGTTCATGCACCTGACAGACTTCACTGTCCTGTGTATAGAATAGTGCTCTGCATCCCCTTTGCATTTGTCTCCTCCTTCACCTGAAACTGTCCTTGCATTGCATGATCTGAGCTGAAAGTCTTTCTCTTGTTTGGGGAGTCCCAACAGTGTTGTGTCCCACGATTTGCCAGAACAAACTGCGTGTGTGGCTGTTAGAAAGCACCAGGAGAGCCAATGCAACACACACCCAATACAAATTCCTGAGCAAGGGAATGTAATGGGATCATTCTGACATAAGGGTTATTTTCTACTTGCCTTTTTAATTGGAGGTATTCAGGAGGGTTTGAGAGTTTTGACGTGTAATAAAACTCTGACCTGTTTTCCACAAAATTATGATTGTACGGCCTGGGCTTAATAATATAGTGCCATCTGGAGTGGGGTCAGAGCAAATCCACGTACATTATATAACCCGAATTGGTTTATACAAAGAGAAGGGGATATGGTATCTTAAGCCTTTTAGATAGGGGATAAGTGCAATACTGGGAGTTCATTAATATTATCTCCTATTAAATTTTAGAAATGCATCTGCAGGTGCAGTATTTAAAGATGAGGCTGTTTGATGGAATCGCTTGCTTTTCTGTGTTAGGGATCTAATTGGTGGGGATGGCAGCAGACTGGTACCCTGTGGGTGGTTGTTACTGGGCTCAATGCTGTTGTGACGAGGTTGGTGGATACACTTTGGTGAAGAGGAGGAGAGCAATTCCTCCCAGCCAGAAAAGGAAGCAAATGGATGATTTGCCAGCATGAATTGAAATAGATGTGGTTTGCAGTCTGGGCTTGCAAGCAGTGGATTCACAGGATGAATGGAAACATGGCTGTACCCTGCCACATCACATCACCCCTCGCATCACCTGATCTTAGTGACTTAGTACTGCTCTCTTATAGATGTATTTATGGAACCCTGAGGTGGCTCAGCCGCAAAATGGTAACATGGCCATGAGGAATGAGGTTCACAGTGTATGCAGCCTTGAGAGCAATACAGAAGTTATGTTAGTCAACTAAAAATATACTGTGCATCAACGAGTCCTGCATACAAGCTGAAACATGATACATTGTCAGTCAGTAGCCCCCAAAATCAATCAAGACCCTCGTGGCATGGTGGCCGTGACAATGAATAAAGGAATGGGGCTTCTCACCTGTTGCTGCCATAAATGTGGTCCAGGAAAATAGGGATGGGAAATAGTTTCCACATGATGGCATGTGGCTGGTTTGAGGTGAGCTGGTGTCACATAATCCCCATCTCTCTGTAGTTGGCATGTCCCCCAGGCATGGGACAAGGGCCAAAGAATAGGCTTTTATTTCTATTTTACTCCATTTCATGTAGGATTTTAATGCAGTCGTTGCCATATGTGTCACTGTATTTGAGGTCATGATGTCATTTGGCTAAAATCTGAGTGTTTTGGTTTGTGCTTATTCCTCACTTGAGGACCATCAGCATAGCAGGTTTTTGGATAGTTATTCTTTTACAGGTACTGCTGTGGTGGTGTGATTGCAAGGACAGGAGGGTGATGTCACTTGGGACAGTTCTGAGCTCCTGCAAGGAGTACAGAAATGATTAATCAAAGATTAAGCTGTGTGTGAAGGACATTGTTTTAGTGGGAATTCTCTAGGGTCATATCTAATTCAGCTGAGTTTATTTATCGTATATAGAGCCACCCTACCTGCTGTGACATGTGAACTCTTAGCCTGCAGAGTGATGTGCATGGGCAATGTTACGGGATGTGGCCACTGGTCTTCCATAGATGCAGGAGGGCCTGGCACTATGAGGTTTACTATCAGGAGCTCAAGATAAAGGAGCTGTGGGAAAAGGAATCAGGGAGATGATTTGTGCATAATAGATCATTAATGTAATGACTCTACATCATTAAAAATACATTAATTTATCAATAGAGAAAGATGAAACATAACACACAACACTGAATATTAATTGGTTCTCATGTAATACAGAATTTACAGTCAGTGTAATTACCTGTGCTACTAATTAATTATCATTCATGTGGAAGAAAACATCCTTTGACATTTGACAGCAGTTTAAATTTGTGGTGCTTGCTCTGAAATATCTACCAGGAAAAAAATTAATTAGGTCAATTCAAGGAATATCTGAAAAATTCAAAATATTTTGGAATTAAGGAATTTCCTCTATTTCATTTCCTTGTAGATGCTGCTACAAAACTAAGCATTGTAACTTATGGTTCTTGTTGCACATGAATAATTTATTTGCAGGGTGATACTGGTATTTACAGAACCTACTGGAATCAATTATGAGCAGTACCAGTTCCTCTGGAGAGAATTCGTACTTCACATTTTGTGAACTTGTGCTTCACTTGGGGGGTTTTAGCACATTCTGACTGTTGCTGGCAGTTAGCGAAGCTTCCAGTTGTTCCTCTGACACGTGGAGTGTATTGACTTTAACGTGTTTGGTGATTCTGTAACTTTTTCATCAGAGAAATTTCATTAGTTCAGGGCAGCTGCTGAACTGGCAAAGGTACTGCTGCTGCTGAGGTAGAAATAAATTGGTGATTGTGAGGTGCCCTCACTGAACATGAAATCCTTGTTATCTGTCAGTAATATAATCCAGTATAGATTTTATAGATACAAAGTCAACATAACACCCCAGCATAGCTGTTTTCTTAGCACATGCTGAATCCAGTCCATATTTGCTCTCCTCAAGGATTTAGCTTTAAATTTAAATGTCAGGGTAACTTATTCAAAGGCTGTTTTTAGGGATTATCTCCCTATAAACATTTTCTTTCCCTTTCTGTGCTAACCTTCGGGCTTATCCCTATGCCTTTGTACTTACACAGTGATTTTAAAGCATTAAAGCCATTACAAAAGCTCATATGCTCTCCTAGGAGGTTTAAAGCCTGTTTAGATTTAGTAGAAATGAAACAAAACTAAATAGAATCTGAGAAATCCTTTTATCAAACTGAATGCTTCTTGCAGCAGTTAACTTAAACTGGAGTAATGGAAGTAGTGAGTTCCTGTGTGTAAGGCAGGACACACAAAACACCATTGGCCTTTCATGTTTCAGAGGAGGATTTTATAAGCCCATCTGAATTCACTGGCCAAGATCAAGCCAAATAAATTACTCTCATCTGTGCCACCGCCGCTGCTTTCATTTGCATCATGAGTATTTTCTTGACTATATGAACGCTTTGAACAAAGCAGAATAATCTATTAAAAAGATTTAAATTTTTGGGAGTAGGAGAGATGTGTTCAGATGTAATTATTTCACCAAACATAGGTCCTTATGCATGGTTCTGCTGTCCCCAGGGCTCAGATGTGGACGTGGAAACCAGAGAAAGGTTCTGGAGCAAAGGCTGCAGCCTGGCCAGGGTGAAGACTGCAGATGCTTTGAGCAGGGCTGGAGCTCAGAAAGCAGAACCTGGGTAGTCCCTGCTTGACACAATGAACGTCTTTGTGCCAACTCTGGCACAATTCTACCTGTCATATCCTTTGTCACATCCTTTGCCACTTTTCTGAGGACAGAATAATGAGTTATCTTGGTTATTCATTGCTCCTTGATGACAAGGGAAGGGGATAAGTGGAGATCATGGAAACATTCTGTAGGGCTGTTGCAGAATGCTGATTCCATTGGGATGTCTTCTTATATTGTGATTATTTTAAATCATTTTGTGATGCCTGTGACTGTGATACGTTATCAATAGAAGGATTCTTTAATAATTCTGCTCTTTTTTACAAACACTTCATAGTTGAGATCTCTGCACTGGTCTGGTTGCCTGGGATGCAGGAAGGGGTTGCCCTCTGCTGGCAACCACCGACTGCAGTGCAGAGGCTGCACTGATGCAGGGGGACTCCAACAGGAGAGGTTTTAGTTAGGGGGATCTGACTCCTGAACTTCCAGTAGTCCAATCTAAGCAGAACAGTAACAAATATAATTAATTTCGTGTTGTGGACAAAGGGAAGTGAGGAGATACAGGTGGGTGTGTGACTACTGCTTAGGAAACAGTGTCCAGATTTAACTGGGGTGTGTGATCTGAGGCTGCTCTGGAAAAGTGGAGGCTGATTGTTTGTTTACCAGTGTTCTTGTGATCTAGTAAGAGAACTGGGTTCTGAGGTGCAGAAAGGAAAAGAAAACAACCCAGCAAATTCAGAGAGCTCAGTCTGGGGCAAAGTCCTCAATAAAGAACCTGCAGAGTTAAAAATGGCAGGGGAGGACTGAAGTCAAACCAGGAAATGTATCTGTCTATCTGCAGATAGTGCTCTCAGTCACTCCAACGCTGTGAGCAGTAGCTGTAATGCTGCTGCACAGTTAGTTTTTAGCATCTCTGGGCTTGTGCGCCAGGCTAGGTGGGATTGGTGCACCCCAAGTGTCTGGATTCGTTCCTGTACTGTAGGCAGATGCATTCGAACAGGGGCACAGGCACACTGCAGTGAGGAAACGCGATGGGTGGCGCTCAGCCGAGTGATGCAGACGCGTCCTCGGGGCTCCCTGTCAAGCTGAAGTTGCAGGGTCTGTCACAAGAGGGTAGTGCAGCACCAGTATGGGAGCGGCTCTTCCTCACCCTAGCTTTTCTTTAAGGACATTCCTAGCTAGCAAAGCTGGCTGTGTGCCCACAGGTAAGTGCGTAAGAACGTCAACTTCTGAATGTTTTTGAGAACTTTATTTCGGGTACCTTGGTAACGCCTTAATGGATTTTTAAAGTCTTGGAAAGCTTTTTTTAATTAAATAGTTAATTCTGGAGATTGTAAAAAGCATACTCTTTTCCTCCGAAAACACTCTTTTCCTCTGTGCAGAAGATTTGTTTAAAAATGAGAAAAGAACCTATAGAAAAGGAGAGGAGCGAAGATCCACCTCATGTTCTCCTGCAAGCAGATGGACTGCAAAAGGAGGGGTTACCTCCGCAGAGGTGTACAGTACAGTGTCTTGCATCTAGATCACATAGATCCCGCTCACATTGGGAAGTGGTGAGTTTGCAATGTATGAGCTCGCTGCCCCTTGCAGAAATGACGTTTCCATACAGCAGCAGTTCCTTCTGTGGCTGCTGAGCTTGTTGTAGGTTTACTTTCTCAGAAGTTCTTTTCTACTGGTCTTATATTTTTTACTAACTGCCAGTGTTGTTTGGGGTTGTTTATCCCAGTTTTTAGCAAAGGGAATTCTCATCTATATAGATAAGAAGGAGCTATCTATAGCTATTTCTACTGAGGAGGGGGCAGGTTAGGCTGGGGCACTTTAGGGCTCTAATTCCAGCGCTGACTTATACTCAGCTGCATTATAGTTTTCACGTTTGAGGGAGATACACAAGAAAAGATTGCAAAGAATTCCTTCATTTTGTTCTGAAGAAGAGTTTGGAATCAACTTGCTTCAATTGGAATGATCAGATCAAGAAATTACTTATATCTAGATAAACAGCATTTGGGCAAGTCTGTTTGAGTTTACATTAATGACTGTATCCTTTTTTCCTTAGCCATTTTGTGTTTTGCTGTGGTATTCCTTGGTGGCATGACCTCATGTTCTTTCAGAGGACATAGTAACATCAAGTAACAATGTTTTCAGCTCAATTATGACTTTACTCAGCGCATGACCTGAAGTTGAACAAGCCACTGTTTGTTTTTAAATGCAGGATCTTCAGTCTAGTGAGTTGTTTTTAACCAGGAGACTGAACCAAGAGCCGGAAAACTCATACCAGCTGAGCAGTTCTGTTTGTTGTTGTTTAGGAGTTAGAACAAGGGACCAACCAAATGTGTAAGTTAATACCTGTCAGCTTAATACCATCAGCATCTCTGGAGCCACAGGAAGCTTTTCATGTCAGTGCCAGTGGAAGATGGAGGGTCTTGGACATAGTGCAAGTCCAAGCATCACGTTGAAAGCCTTTAAACTATAAGGAAAATGATGATTTGACTGTAGCTGTGGCAGTAAATGCCACACCACACCAAAAAAGCATAACATACATCCTCCAGGAAGCTAGCAGGTCCATAGTTTTTATGTGAAATGTCTAAAGCTTGTCCTGTTGCTGATCCCAAGCCAGGCAGCTTTGGTTGCTGCATGAGTCCTGGGAGGGGTTCAGTTTCCTCCTGGCGAAATTGCACAGTGCTTCGTCAGTCCAGGCTCCAGAACTGCTTTCTGCTCCAGATACTTGTGGTGAAGGGTACCCAGCTATTCAGGTGTTTCATACCATCACACTGAGGTTCTGAGGTGCAGTTCACCTTCCAGTCTGCAAAAACTCAGTACCAAGGCATTCAGCTGAGGCAGCCTTTCCTCAGGCAGATTTATTCACAGCAATTACCAAAGTGCCAATGAGAAAGGTATTTACCACTCAGTCAGCAGCAAATTGCAATGAAACTGCACAAAGACAAAACCTACATGATTTATTGACATTAGACACCAGTGGGGAACCAATCCCAAAATGACATTGCAGAGTAGATGTGTTCACTCATTGTGTTGTTTCTCCATTATATTTATAACCTTTTGAAATCAGGCATCCAAGAGGAATGACATGTCTATTCCCTTAGGAAACAGCATGTGGAATTAAATATTTAGTAGCTTAATGAATGGAATTTTTCAGGTTTTCAGAGTCAGTTACCGAATAAGTCAACAATTAGTTCCTGTTTTCATGATATAAATGCGAGTGGAATAATCTCTAGCAGCAATTTTTAAGGGACCTTTCAAATGTACGGATTGGTGTGACCGATGAAACCCATCACATTAATTTTCCACGCTATCTGTTTTGTGAATCCAGAAATCTGATACTGTCTTACGTATTTGTCTGCAAGTTACAAGAGAGTGTGACCAAGCAAACAACCAAGTCACTTAAACATGGCTTTTGACTTGCTAGTAAATTGGGGAATTTTTTAAAGGAAAAAGCATAATTTAAAGAAATTAATGTGGCTTTAAATAAATTAGTGCCCATAATACAAAGCTATCATGGTGTTTATTACCTGGAGCATTCGTTTGTGAAGAGGAGTTGATATGTCCCTCTAATCTAATATAAAGCTCTGCAGCCCACAGTTACTTATACTGATCCTATAGGATCTGTAAAACCAACATCATTTCCCTGCTAGTTTCCTGCATCCTGCCTGTAGCTTTTCAGATGTTAGAAGTTGAGCTAACAAAACAATTAACTTTACGTTCCAGTGTTTGCTGTGTAGGTACTGGTGAAATGATGAAGATCAGAATGTACTCTCAACGCATTCCCTGTTTAAACAAGAAATATTGCCAATGTTCTCTGCAGAATGGGCAGCAGTATAATGAAGTGCTCTGACAGTTGCTTCACAAATGTCAGACACTAAATCACTTAAATTCAGCAGAAGCAGCAGCAAATGCATCTGTCATGGTGTTCCCCAGCAGATGGGATTTGCTCTTTTTGCTGTGTTCCCAGCACTCCTTGGAGGGGTCCCTGCTATGAAGGAATCCTGTCTCAGGTACTGAAAAGGAATAGTTTGCCTCTTTGTGAGGTACTGCTTACAGCTCAGTGTTTCCCTAACATACTGCCTAAGAAAGAAGCACCAAGCAGCTTTGTGGCTCTAGCGTGTGGTTAACCCGCTGGAAATCTCCCCAGGAAAGAGCGGTACAGACATATTTCTGCTAGACTTGCCTTGATTTGTCTTTTTTTCTTTAGGACTGGTAACTGCCCCCTTGACCACTGACATTCCATGAACACACAGCTCTCAGTTCCATCTGTGCTTGAGAACAGATGCTGTGAGTCCTGTGTTTTGTGCATCAAAGGCACCCACAGATTCTGCGCCAACAGCTCCCTAGGTCCTCTCCCACAGTTTTGGGGCAGAAGCAATTAAACATCTTGGATGAGGATGGCTTCTTTCAAACCATAGCAGGTCCTGCAATTCTTCTATAGGGCTAAAGGAATAGCCAAAAGATAGTGATCAGTGGAATAATGCACTTTGTAATGTGAGGTGGTGGTCTTTGAGCACATCTAGAGACCTTGTTCCTTCCAACCCCTCACCAAGGCTTTGGTACTGACCCAGTCCAGCAGCCTGCCCAGGGTTCTTGCTGTACCCTGTGGCTAGCACCACGTATGGCTAGGCTGGGGAACAGCAGGACTTTGTGAACGCTGTGTTCATAACTGCCAGCCAGCCTGTGGATCCAACTGCAGCCTCCACTTCACTAGTTTTTCCACCTTCGGCAGATCCCACATGAGCATGAAGAAGAGAATTCGGTGTTTTCTAAAACATCAGTACTGGTTTGACTCTGCAAATTGCTTTCTCTTCTGGAGGGACTTGCAACCTTGCTGTGCTTGCTTCTCCTAATTTTGGCTCTAATTCATTTAATGATCTGGAGGCATCTGACGCACATACCTATCTTTGAGCAGTTTATGGCACTGAAGTCAAAGAGGCTTCTCAAAAGGCAGCTTTTAGTGAGTCAAATTCATTTGACAACCTCAGTGAACCTACTCCTAGAAGAGATATCTCCTTTCTGACCACTGCTGAACAGCTGGGGCTAGCTCTGATTTTTGAATGTTTCATCAGCCCATCACACAGACAAAAATTATGTCATTTTAAAACACAATACAAGTGAGGGGGTTGTTTTTCTTGTGTATTGTTCTTCAGCAGGCAAAGTAGATGCCTTTTGCCACAAATCACTCCCTTGAGTTGTTCCTTGGGTTTTTTTTATTTTGAAACTGCCCCCCCTTTGCTTTTCCCTGATGGACTGAGATCTATTGTGGAATCTACACCTGTAGTTCATTCCTCTGTTCCGAACAGAAGATGTGTTGTTTAAAATAATGTCTATATTGTCACAGGATTCTTTGCTGCAGTTACAACTTTTATTCCCTCATCCTGGTGCCATGCGGAACAATAGTTACTGAGCTCAGAGCTAAATTAGGGGAGCAGTTAGCAAAACTGTTGTGAACAGCAATGACTCTCTGTCCTTGCTTAAGGCAACTCGGCCTGGAAAGATACCAGTCTGTGAAGGTCAGATTGTCTTGTTAGGAAAATGTAGTTCCTGGTAGAAATTATTTCCATTAGATCATATGTGTGTATATAATTAGCAGAACCAGAGTGGATGGGATTCTTACGGTAAGAGCTTCACAGCCATGAAGCCATCATGTCAAAGGTGTTCTCAATAACTGTACTGCACAGAGAACAGAACTGTGTTTCCTTTTACAGCAAACTTGAATCTTATCCCTAAGTGTCTATAGCAAAGCTAGACAGGGAACGTAAAGCTCCCTCTTTATTCTTGTGCCTCAGAATGATGTAATGTGCTGAGCTGTGCAGGGCATAATGAGATGTTCTGTAACATTCTCTTGAGCGTTGTCATTTTGGATAAGCAGTCATGAAATCAATTTCCTTATGAGGTGCTTGGGGAAAGACAAGCATATCTTAAGGAGAACTGTCTTGCTCAAGAACATAAAGGCCTAGAAAAAGGCATAGCCAGTCCCAGAAAACTTTAGGACTTGGTGAATTTGCTGTTTCAGTTGTTGTTTGGATCTCTAGAAACTGGCAGAAGCCCTTTGGCTTGTTTCCCTGGGTAGATGAACATCGTCCTTTGAGGTACTCAGTGAAGTATGTGCGGGTCTGGAGATGTTGCATTTGCTGTCACAACTGCTGGGAAACCACCAGTGGGAAGTTTTAGAAAGTAGCAGGTCCCAGAAATTCTGCTGGTTTTAAGATGGTGTTGCAGTTCATGAAAATACATTATTGCATGATTGGTGTTACTTGGTAGATGAAATTTCAGGTCCCAAACCAATCCTTTCAGTGCTGTGCTTCTACTAGAGAAAGCAGGAGTCTGATCTTTCAATCAGTGGAGACTTAGTGGCATGAGCCTGGTGGTAGTGGGTAGGCAAGGCTTGATGTTTCTGTTGCAACTGCAGGACTGTAAATAACACCTTGAATATCTGCTCTGAAGCTTCCTACAGAAGCAGAAGTACGAGAACCTAAAAGCCAGCGAGTGCAAGCTGACCGAAGAACAGGCTGGCCAAGATATCAGTTGCAGGAGTTGACGAAAGCTCCCTTGGGTGTCACGGCTTGGCTTCAGTTGTTTCTCAGTAATTGTCTTGCTGGAATTCATGCCAAGGTCAAAGACCAAAACCTGGGGACTGTTTACAGTGTGCAGTGAAACCCGTCTATACAAAGCAAACTTCATCACTGATGTAAAACAACTGTCTAACATTTTGCCAGGGCTGAGTGCTGCTCAATCACGCTGTGTGTTACTGTGGTTCCTAAGATACTGATCACAGCAATACAAATAATTGTATTTCAGATATTCCACTGCCATTTATTTCTTTTTGGTTCATTCCAGATAGAAGTGCTCTGTGGATGGACACAAGTCATGTGTACCTTGGGGTCCACAGTTTCCATTCTTGTATCTAAGACAAAAAATATTATAGCTCCAGGGAAGAGATGTGATCTCCACAGCCCCTGGAGGAGAGGTAGCAGTTTTTAGAAAGGTGGTAATTTCATTATTTTTTTAATGTAAAGTGTGTTAATCTTTAATCAACAAGCACATAAGAAAGGGATAATCTCTTATTGAAGATCTGCATAATGCTGAGCACTGGCTTATATTCTGAGCATTCTGAACTACACAAACATCCAGGCTGGATCTTTTCAAATCCTCCTGTGCCACCTGTCCTATTGAATGGCTTCTGAGCAGCCATTTGTGTCCTTTTCCATTGTAGAAACACTCAAAAAGAATCCTCATTTCATTTAGTATCCAGGCACAGCTCAGAAGTAGGGTTGTGTATAAGATTCCTGAATATTAACACTCTTCTGTGCCTAAAAAAAATGTGTCTGGGCTGAGGGCTTCCTGTTAGTGCTTTTCTCAGAATGTTCCATCCAAGACTTCATTTCCCCAATAAAGTTTTACTGAATTTCTTATGCCTATTGGTAAAAATCTGTGACCAGGATCATCCCAAGGACTCTGCATATGTTTCTCTTCTTCTAGGTGACACTGTTTGTCCTTTGGGCTCACACCTGGCACTCATATCCATGAGTTCTTCTCTTCTGGATAGAAGACAATCTGCAATGATTTATCCTACTCTCAGATTAGTTTAGCAATGTTCCTCTCTTCAATTTTCTTACCCACTACAGGAGTAGTGAAATCCTGTGACTGCACACCATAACATTCGAGGGAAAACACTGAACATACCTCTGTGCTTTGTGGATTATGAGACGCCCAGTGCTGCTGGTTAGCAAGTAACCAATAACTACAAACACACCTGCAGGTGATACTGATCAGGACCTGTTTTTTGACAGGAGAGGGACAAGACAAAACGTGTAAGACTAAGAACAAACTGGATCCCTGTCATACTCTAAGCATGTAGATGCACATAAATATTACATGAGACCCAGGGCAGTTTTTGCCTGAGGAATGCTGTCATCGCCTTCTTCAAAACCTGACCTTTCTTTATCCAGCCTTCTCTGGAACAGATGTGGAATAGGAAGAGGTAACCTTGAACCCCTTACCTCCTGCCTTTTCAGACAATTGAAAGCACATAGGCAAAACTTGGCATCAGCCAGCAAAGCAGCTGCAGCACATTCCAAATCTTGCTCTATTTAAAGCATCCCAAGGCTCACAAGAACAGCTGCAGAGACAAACCTCAAAACTTGCCAATAAAACGGGCAGAGGGAGGAATGGCAGAACCAGGTAAGGTGTAGTTAGGTGTGGATGTTAACAGTGTGCTCCTGAAACTGACAGATCCAAGCAACAGAATGTGAAAATACTCAGCTATCTGTGTTCTTGAGTGGTATGCTATATATTTGACTTTTGAGTAAGAAAATTGTTTAAAAGGCAATTCTGTTAGCAGCAGTAAATTTAAAGTTATTTGGGTTCCTCTTGTTTCTGAATCCTGTCAGTTTTTTCTCTTTAGTGGTTTTGCAATTGTAATTGTTGTAAAGTAGACTAACACCACTAACTCATGTTAAACAGTTCCTCTAATTTTTGACAGTGTTTCAACTACGTTTTCTGTGTAGGTGAAATCTAAATGTAATGCTTGGTGCACGTATAGTCACTTAGATTTTTAAACCCACACGTGTGAGAGCACAATGAAATGTATGTCAGTAGTGACCTGTTCACTATGAACACATTTGCACTTTCTCCAAGGAGAAAAGACAATTTATAAAAAGCATTTCTTATTAAGTATCATTTGTTATTTACTTTGCTGTAAGAGGTTTAAATGGTGAAATGACAAAGTTTAAATATGGTGTTAGCTGTGTACGCAGTTATTCAGGTACTGCTTTTCCTTGTAAAAGACACTATATTTAAAGAATTTAAAAGACTTAAAAGAGTGTATCGCCCTTTTGGTTTTTTTTCACTTACATCTAAGAAGAACAGAAGATTTAACAGGACACAGAATGTTGTGTCTTCATTTTAGCTTCACTGATATCCAGAGAAATTACACCAATTCTGGTAGTCTCCCAGAAGGTAGTACATAACCATGTTTTGCGTTGCTAGGCTGTATTTTTGTTTTATCTTTAAAAAGTATTAAATAATTAAGCATTAATCACTCAGACCAGGCTGGCCCCAGCCCTGGGGCAGCAGCCTCCTGCCTGCATGTACCTCCAGCCCAGCCTCAATTAGAAATGGTCAGACAGTCTCGCTGAAGAGAATAATGCAGGATTCACGCCACTTTTCACAAAAGCAGGCTTTTTGTGAACACAAAAGCCTGTTCACATCAGTTTGTTGGTTAAACTAGATTTCGGAGCCCCACAGTCTTGCCTGACAGCACACAAGGAACATGGACAAACTTGTCTGTTGGGGCTGGCGTCTGGGAGCTGCCGTGGGCCTCCAGGCATGGCCACACATTCCCTCCCAGTCTGATGATTAGTCTGGTGTTCAAACTGCCATCCCTGTGATGGGTTAGTGGTTTGGGGGNAAAAGGCATTTATGGTAGGGAAGATAAGCCTGCAAGTCTGAGCTTGACTGCCCCAGGCAGGGAAGCAGTCCTTTAGCTGCCAAACCTCTGCTTCTTTAGAGTAAGTGAGAGATTTTCCACTTGGCATCCTGTGGGTCACTTGTCCATATAGTAAGGCCTTGACATTTCAGGGGTGAAGGCAGCTCAGTGAGATAATTTTTCTTGTGGCAGCTGGCAGTTTTGACCAACTGCAGATGGCAAAAGTACATGAACTTATGGTTCTGGATAAAAGATAAACAAGGTAAACCTCAGAAGAAAAAGATGCTGGTGATTAGATGAAGTTTATCAGTGTGTTTCAGTTGTACCCTGTAGCTGAGGATCCTAGTACTTAGGCATCCCATGGTGAGCAATTTCCAGGGCTTCTGACCTGCGGAAGCCTGGAGGTTGAGGGCCTGTTTATGATGTGCAGAGGAGCCTTGCTGTCGCACAGCAGAAGTGCTGGATGTTTGCTGCTCTGACCAGCCTCACTCTGCTAATTTGAGATAAATTCATGATTGAAGTAGACAAAAATGACTATAATAAGGGAGAAAGAAAGTCATTTGTAGCTAGAATGCCAGTTTGTGTACACAGGTCACAGTAAGATTGTTTATTCTTGCTGCCATCCAGAATTGGCCTCTCTTTCAGCAGGCTTTGGCTCAGACCCCAGAAGCTGAGTTGGGTTCTGTGATCTGTTTGAAAGCAAAACTTGTGACTGCAATAACCCACATTTCCCTCAATGTTCTGCTTTCACGCATGAGCATTTAACTGGTGATTATAGTGAAACCCCATGGTTTAGGGGTTTAGCTGGTCACCTGTCCATGACAGTAAGGATTTCTGTCTTTCCTCTGCTGCTAGTCCCTGTAACCCCATCTCTGCTTCAGGCACAATGCAAGCAGTGCAGATGTCCTATGTTCTGCCCTGCTCATGGCAAGAGTAATCCCAATTCTAGGGTTTAGACTAGGGATATTTTTCTCTTTGACAAATACTGATATCTTGGAGTTTGTCACCTTTCTGTGAGGCTGTATAAAGGGGTTACCTTTTCTGATGTCTCACCTGGCCAAGCCCCAGCTGTTTCTCACACTTCAGTCTCTTGTGCTCATGGAATGAGACAGCCTTCCAAGCAGGTTCCTTATTTCAAGTCATATGACATACTAGGAGATGAGAACAAATGATCTCATGGTAATTTATGTTCTTAAACTAAGAAACACAAGCGCTCCCAATGACAGCACTTGATACCGTGGTTGGGACATGTTTGTGCTTGGCTTTAAAAGAGCGGTGGAAAAGACCTTACATTATTAACTATCCTTCCAAAGTCTGTCTGCATGATCTAAACTGCAGTGCTGCCAAGGTTTTCCATTATTAATCTCTTCAAAAACCGTGAATCTTACAGCTGAAGGAAGATGTGCTTTGTGATATTGTAATATGTTGATAAGTATTATGAAGTCAGAGGTTGAGATGATGTTCTGCTATTTGCAGGAAACCAATAGAGGGTTTTTGAAATTGGGATCCCCAGACATGTTGACTTAGCTGAGTGCAATCTTAAATAATCACTGTATTCCTGATTTACTATTGCCAACCTAGTGAGACTATAGAAGCTGCTGTACATGTTCAGGGATTGAATCCTGACTCTGATGGGACTACTGCAGCTGCTGAAGCACAATACAGATGTTCTCCTGATGACCTACAGAGAGCAAAGACAGAACTGTGCTTGTCTCTCCCTGTACCCTACTCTTTTGGGGAGTGCTAAGCCTTGTAGCTATCTGATTGCAGAGACCGTAGTGTGAAACCCCTTTGGGCTTTTGCTATCCATTCTCATGAGAAGAGCTGCCAAGAAATGGTGACTCCATGCTAAAAATAGCAGTGGCAGATAATGTGGCCTAAGCTCACAGGTATCTTTTTGCTCTGTGATAATCATGAGTTTGGTGTGCTTAATTTAGTGAATTCGGTGTCAGTGTAGTGTGGCCTTTCTGAAAATAACGTACTTTTCTCTTTCAGCCCGAGTCCCGCTCTCACGGCTCATTGTGCCTATACTCCTTGCGGTTGGCTGGATAGTGGGTTGTGCACTATTAGTTTACATTGTCTTTTCCTAATGGAAGTAAGTGGCTTGTACAGTTTCTCATGCCATCCCCACTGCCTTTGGTTTGCACTGCTGCTTTCTGAAATGTAATTTTCTTTGTTTTACAGCACAGAAGAGAAGAATCCATGATGGTGGTGATGAGAGGGACCTGGATCTTAAAGTGAAATTTCTAATAGCAACAGTGTGCATAAAATGAGTTACTTTTGATATCAATGTTGTAAACATGGTGTATGCTTTCTATCTACAGCATGAGCATTAGAGCATTAGGAAGAATTATCAAACACATTTCCAAGATGGGGAAAGTCACCTGGAAGAAACACATCCTAAAATTTGTGACTTGGACTTTCTAAGCCTTTAAAGCATATGGTTTTTATTTAATAGAATGTAGATAAATATCAAATTAACTGCTGGTATTTTCTGTTTATAAGATGCTCAGGACCCAGATTTGTATTTTTCCATTGGCAACCAATCTACTTTGTGTTCTACTGTAGCGTTGCCTGAAGTGCCCTTGGTATGGGATTCTTATGCCTTTCTCTAGACTTTGGCCTTACATGGAACATCGCTGAATGTCAAACGTCTTAAATAGCTACCACCAGATAAAGAACTTCAGAATTTTTAGAAACAGTCAAGAGTTAATTTCTCGTGAGGCTTGAGAAAATATTTTTAGCCTTATTATGGGGAAAATTTCTTGGAATCTATTGTTATGAAACATGTATGTCCTTCAAAAAGAAAACATCACCCTTATTCAAAGTTGGGAGGTCTGTGTGCAGCATGGTGGGTCTAGAACAGTGGCTCAGGCTCACTGAGGCCTCCTGATTATCTTGTACTGCTTTTTCAATTGTAAGTAGAGGCAATTACGTATATTCACCTGCCAGATAATACCCTTCAAGACCTTCCAGAACCTGGTCATTTAAATCAGAAATGATCTTCAGACCATCACCCATTGGGTTTTCACAGACATCTCTGAGCTTTTCAGCTCAACAATTTTTATGCTAAAAAGTTTCAGTTTTCAGGAGACTAAATAATTAATAACTCAGTCCTCAGTAAAAGTAGAGAACTGACTGTGGGAAGCATGTCTTGAAGATCTTAGCAAGATACACAATTAAAGGAATGTGAAAAAAATCTGAATGACTCTTGATGGGCTTAGGTAGAGAAAAGACCTGTTTAGTTTTTACTCCTCCTGCTCATGCAATTTGTGTAACATTGAGAACGTGGGGAAGGCACCCCTATCAGATGTCTCCATCAGTGTCTGTTATCCTCCAGGGCTGGAAACAGATCAAAAGTTTATCGGTGCAGTGCGACCACAAAAATTCCTTTGCAGCTCCAGCAGCTTTTAGCAGAAGTTCTGAAGTGTGACATTCAAGTTTGGGAATAGTCTTATCACTCAGCTTTGTAGCTTATGAATGAACCAGTCTCTGAAGCAGCTGCTTCCACATGATGACCTCAGTGTCACCAACACTCACTTCCAGATGAGAACCTCTGTTCTTATTCATTCATACGTGTAGATGATGTAAGCTGAGGTGTTAGGGGTTTTTTAAGGACCCGTACCTCATTTTTCCAAGAGTGAGACCAGACTGAGACGAGTTCTGGCATTTGTGACCATGTACATTTTAGTTTATATACCAGGCACCGATGAAAATAATTGTGTAATATCCAGTTGATCCAAGCAGCTTTTTCAGGTGTCTAGTGACGTTTGAAATTGAATTGTTTCAAATTAAAATGTTACAGAGCTAAAATATAAACATTACAATGTGTTTTAGCTTTACTTGATTTTCAAGAGCAGAAAGATCTGATTTGGCAGAGGAAAACAAAATAACTTTCTAGGTTGGCTTCAGTATTGTCAAGCTGACTTGTTATATACAAAGGAAAAGTAGTTCTTGCCAGTTTCATAAAGCAATAAAAAAGGCTTGTTCCAAGAAAACACGTATCCCACATGTGGTTTGAAATGACTGCAACGTGGCCTTTTGCAAGCACCTTCAGGACAACCCGCTGGGCTATCTTCGCATGGTGAAGATGTACAATGCTCTGATGAAGCTTCCTACACTGGCAGGGGTACTAAGTAACAGAAGATGAGTTTTAATTCTTGAATGAGTGTTTTCAGGGTATATTTTTTTCCTATGGAGATATACTAGTGAATTAGGAGACGAAGAAAACCTACACATTGAGATTTCTACCAAGACTCAGGTGTGTTGTTAATCAAGGATGGAAGTAGTTTCAGTTTTTCTTTCACCATGTCAGTTAGTGAAACACTTGTGTTGTTACAATGGTGGAGAAGACTCTGCTATGGTGTAATACCCACAATCCAGCTCTCCATGAGCAAAGATGGACTGCACACATGGAGGGAAGGCACCTTTTTTGTTTCTGTCATTTCCTTACAGATAGGATGATGTTTTCTGTGAACTAAGATTATTAATTTATTATTAATCTTTTTATTTACAAAGGTAAGTGGGAACATGTGGGTTCTTATTGGTCCAGAGAGTGGTTGCCACATTGTCATCATGGTCTCTGCTTGGGTTTCCCTTTTATCCCGAGTGGCTATTTGAGTAAGTTGATTAGGGATGAGTCTCTGTCCCGGGAAGCTATGCGCAACTTCCTGGTAACTGCTCCAGTCCCTTGTTTATAATTTTTGTAATGCTTGTAATCCAATTTAATTATGTTTGTATACAAAAGAGCATAACGATGTTCCTCTCTGCTGCGTGTAACAGAGCTGCATGAGGACGCTTGCCTGGAGAGCAGAGTTTGTCTTTACAAGACCATCCCACTCCAGATCTAAACAGTGGCTCCACAACACTCTCCCCATGTCTGGTGTCTCTTCTGTGCCAGTCTAACACCAGCACAAACATCAGTTTAATCCTGCTGGCTCCAAGCTCAGTTCAGCTATTAAACCTGGGTTTAACCCCATCAAAGCCCTTCATAGCTTATCTACTCCAACCAGGGACATCTGCAACCTGAGCAGGTTGTTCAGAGCCCCAAGGTCCAACTTGAACTGGGATGGCTCCAGGGATGGATGACTTCCATCTCTCGGGGCACCGTGGGCCAGGGTCTCATCACCCTCAACGACTTCTGTACAACTAGTCCAAACCTCCCCTTTCCCCAGCCCTACAACCGCTACTGAAGCTCCTTCAATGTTCCCTGAGGGCCCCTTTGAGGCAGGGGGGGGGCCAGGGCGGGGCCCTGTGGGAACCTTCTGGAACGGGGTGGGGCTAGGCCGAGGGAGAGGGTGGAGGCTGGTGGAGCTCCTTCTCCCTCGCACCAGTGCCTGGTCCCGTGGCCGGGACACACTGGCGTCTCCGTCTAGGCCCCTCTAAGCTGCCTCTGGGCCGTGTTTTATCGGTCTGCCCTGGCGGTGACCCTGAAGCAGTTCGCAGGCCCCGCCTGGCCCGAGGCCTCCTCGTCGCTGTGGGGTGGGACAGGTGAGTTCGGTGTGCGATTTGCCCTGTCCTGGCCCCGAGCACCGCAGCGATGGGGTTTCTCCATGCGTGTGGAATCGGGCTTCGCTCAGGGCCTACCAGAGCTGCCTGGGTCCCGGCAGGACTCTTGCGTTTGCATTTAAAAACACTGTTTTTGAGCAAAGCCGTGGAGATTGCCGGCTCTTGTGTGAGAACAGCAGTTCTGAATCCCTTTCTGCGAGGAGCAGGGTTGTGTTTACAGCCCCCATTCCTTGCTCAAAGCCAGGTGGTGTTTTGTTTGTGGCAATTGTTTCCTGGTAGTTTCAGAACCTGACCCTGGGGAGCTGGTGGTCAGTTTAGGTTTGCAGGATGCATCACGGTTGAGATACAAGACTTGGAATAAATATCGGACATTTGGTAGCAATCAAATGGAAATAGAGCAGAGACTTCTGAAATGATGTTAAAACTTAAGCAGTAAATTCCTCATATAAGGAAAGAAGCCTTAGGACAATAAAAAGGCTATGCAGTACCCTCAGATGTGCAGCCTTACAAGAGCATTATTCCACAGTTCTCTTGTTTTCTGCCATCAGAGTAATATCTCGTGGGTACGTGATGGCCTGCACAGGCAGTGGAGAACACACTGAATGGTGCCATTGTCCCCAGGAGATAGTGTGAGACAGAAGCTGTGGCTGGCAAGTCTGAGTAGCATCAGCAGAAGATATTTTGTCCCAAGTATATGGTTTCTGCTGTGCCCATAAGATTTTGGGTGACGCCTGTAGAGGCCCTTAGGGGAGTTGTATTGCTTGAAACTGAGGGAGCAGGTGTAATGTCTCAAAAGAGGAGGTAGGTGGGACCCAGCCTTCCACTCAGTGCTGAGGCTGAACTTGTTAGGGCTCACTTCTGTTAAACACTAATTTTATGAACAAAACTTTTTTTCTGTTGGGTCACCACACCATCATGTTCTCTTGTGTTGGGTTCTGGTATCTTGATGTGTGATGTGAGAAGAACAGCTTGAGTTAACGCAGACCAAGAGAGGTATTGAGACACGGGATCTGAGTAATTTCGAAGAAAGCTGCCTGCTGTCAAAGCTCAGTCTTTTTTTTTATCATTGTTGCTTTCTTTCTGAATGCTTTGCACTCTGTGGAACACTGCTCCATCGGTGTACCTGACTGTATTTTGTAAAATCATTCTAAATTCTGCTCTGCTCACTCATGATGTGACTCTTTGACCCTTCAGAGAAAAATTTATTACAGTTCCTGCTGAAAATACAATTTTGGGACTTTTTTTTAGGTTAGTGGGAAGACTCAATTCTCAGATAACTTTTGAGATACTTTATCTCCTGTGAATTTCACAGCTTGCAAACTTACTTTTAAAATATTTCAGAATTATTTTTCTGTAGCTCTTTAGTACTGCAGGCACTGTAAGTGGGCCATGTTCCTGTAGCAGCCCTCTTCAGTGCTTTTCTTACAGAAGCGTAAGATCTGTAAGCTTTGGTTGTCTCCTGACTTTCATCTGAACACGTGATGAGCAAAGGGTGGCTTTAAGGTAAAGGACTGACATCAGGACACTGTGTCCTCATGAGAATTTAAATGAGAACATGGTAACCCTTGAGTCAGAGTGTGTCCTCACTTAAACTGTGAACTAGTTTAGGATGTGATGGTGTTGGAGTCTGGGAGGGACAAACCTCACAGGAGGTCTGCCACTGGCTTTGGTGAGCGTGTAGCCTGAGTCCCTGGGCAGAAGGTATAAAACTGTTTGTCAGTCATAGGCCCCAGCAGTGCTTGGATGAAGTTATTTAGTGATGGCTGTTCTCTGTGCGTTTGGTAGCCAGTGGCAGTGTTTCTGTGTGTTTTAGATAGTGCCCAAGGTTTTGTCAGTTTGCTGGTGCTAGCTCAGCTGTTTGTAAGTGCAGATCTGTTTACCTCTAACAGAAGGAGCAGATGTTGTGCTGCATTAACTCACTAGACATGGCTCCAAAACGGCTGTTTGTACCAAAGAGTGCCAACGTTTGTGTGGATGTATGTAAAGGAAAATACAGCAGAGGGAGGAGTTGAATCTTGAATGGGCAGGAAGTGAGGAAAAACCACGTCAGATGAACTATGTGATTGTGTGGTTAATTGCAAGGCATTGATTTCTCTAAGATAATACACACAGAGGTTGACCTAAGTAGCACAAAGACCTTAGATAAAACAGTCAAGGGAAAGGGAATTTCAGCAGTCTCACAAAAAAGGAGATGTTCCACATTCACCTACAAATTAAGATAAATAGTCATCAAGTATTAACATACTGTTCTGTTTTTTAGGTATGGAATACACTCATCCTCCAAGAGATCCC
This sequence comes from Upupa epops, assembly GCA_013397515.1. Classification (NCBI taxonomy): domain Eukaryota; kingdom Metazoa; phylum Chordata; class Aves; order Bucerotiformes; family Upupidae; genus Upupa; species Upupa epops. The sequence goes on from VZRI01008209.1 coordinate 344,372, forward strand.
TTGCGTTCCACTGAGGTAATACTGATTTATTTTTTTTCTCTTTTTGCTTAATTTGACTCTCTCACTTAAATGCTCGAACCACACAGTGTTGGTGTCAGTGGTACCATACTGGCTGTTTTTATAACGTTCGGCAGTATATTTGCTGACTTGAGAGTTGCCATACCCAGCCTGTGGGAATGATAGAAAGATCCAGTGCATCTGCACCCAGCTTGAATGACTGGGAAATCTTAAAGGCTTTGAAAATGGAGCTGAAGATGCACTGAAATCTGAATGATGCGCTGCGTGACACCTCCTGCTTACGATTGCTCTTTTTGAGGCAATCAGTAAATGTTTTCATGGCATGTCTATAAATAGTTCCCTGACATGTTGATGCTCTGAGAAGGAAAATCCTCACTGGCACTAATCAGTTTGCAAGCTGTGATGAGAGGAATGTTATGATTGTTTAGTATCAGGTATCAACAAACAGTTTGACTCTTCAGGTCCTTTTTCTTCAAACCTTTCTCACTCAATTCTGTCACATCATGGAGTGTTTGTAGGTTATTTTCTAGGTGTCTATTCACTTGATATCACAATTTCATGTGATGAAAGGGTGATACTTCTGGCCCTCTGTGCAGTCAGGAATGACTGCTGAATGTTTGCCTTTCTGCTGGTGATCAGTATTACGTTTGGTTTGTATTTCACACACTTCTTTCCAATCTCTTCAGCTTGTCACTGCAGCTGGATTGTCTGTGATAGAATAGATGGGAGTAGGGAGCAGTGATGAAATGGAGGTTTTGTGAAGAGAGTTACCTTATTCATGAGTGTAAATGCTGAATTTGATGACACATAATGCTGTCAGATGTGTCTGTGGTTTGTTTTGGTTGCTGCTAGGACCAGAGTGTTGCTGGATACTTTCTTACTGTGACAGTGAAAGAAGGGGCTGTGTCCTGGGTTGTATAGACAAGTTCACCTTCCTTGCTCCATCAGAAGCTAGCCTGAATCAAATTGCAGCTATTTCTGTGTGTGTACATCACTCAGAAGTGAGCAAATCTTAGTGTGCCTACAGGAGAAAGTTTGTAACTCCAGCAGTAAATACACCCTTCTGGTTTTCTATCACACAAATGAAACATAAGGTGTATCAGAAACACATACTGATCCACTATTGAACAAGTACTGCAGCTGATCTACCTCTACACACTCATACTGGGGGGGTTTTAGCTATTTTATTACTAATAGTGATTCTGTAATTATTGTTACATTTAATACTATTTAGTCAGTATTTAGTGATCCACTGGTTTATTTAGTTACTTCCTGAATTTCTTCGCTGTCCTTGTCCTTGTGTTACATCTTGCTCTAAAATGGGGGTAATGGGGTACTTCCCGTTTCATAGTTACATGGTCCTGTATTTAAACCAGAACCAAATCACTTGAATTCCCCTTTTGTCAGCTGTTAGAGATGTCAGAGCCTGGTGCTCTAGGATGAGAGCAGAAATGTATTTGCAGAGAGCATTTTTTGGTGTGTATTTTTATATTTGCTATGAAGAACACGCACTGTTTGGCTCATAATTTCAGTTTATTATCAAAATGTTTTATCAGATGACAATCTCAGAAAGGTTAAAGGAACGCATAGGTTTTTAAATACACCTATTGTTGCAGTCATCTGAGGTATCTGGTACTTTATTTTTGGAAATCTGTTTGCTTTGATACACAAAGCAGTAAAGTTCCTTTGCAATCTGCAGGAGGATGTTTTGATATACATCACTGCAGATTTAAAGCCTTTCACCTTCTTTAAAGCTCCTCCCGATTCTTGCAGTCAGCTGCTTTACAGATGTGAGGACTGACACAGATCAGAACGTGGACAGATTAAATGCAGGATCAGACCCTAATCACTGAGAAAGTCAGTCTGGAAATGAGACTATAGTTTCCTCCACTGTAGAGCTCAGATTTGTAGCCTTTGTCTTCTTGCCTGGGACCACACTTTACTCTAATTTCCCAGTTGTTTGCAGCCACTGATATATTACAGTACTTAAGTCAGAAATGTAGCCCAGATTTAAATATAAAAACTGTGTTTTATACATTTCTAGAAACTTTTAAAAAGACCAACTTTAAAGAGAGCAAGAAAAAAGCTTAGAAAACTGTGAAAGGTTTTTGATCACCACCTTACAGACTACATGTTCAAAAATTAATAAATTACCTATGTTTTGAGTTTGGCTGGAAAGCAGTGAATCAACTGTTGTAAGTAGTGACTTTAGATAATGCACACTGGAGTAGTTAGTGAGAAGTTACTTAAGTACAGCAGGTCTTTGGACTCCTCTTGCATAAATGGTTTCAAGTAAAAATGAAATCATTTGGTAGAACAGACCTATCAGAACAGGTACAAAGTCTGACACTTAGGATACAAACTGTTGTTATTTTGTTAAGATATCTACAACTTGGTGTAACACAGTATTTTCTTCCTCCACTTTACCAGAAACACGCATTCACCGACCAGTGGGAGTTAACATGTTAACACTTTGAAATTTCGGTTAAATCCAGAGCTCCACTGGGGAACAGGATTAACTGTAGGTGAAACATTACTGTGCACTTCTGTGTAATTTGGGTCCTACAGCATTCAGTGGCAGGGAGAGCAGCTCATTTCTGCATTGGCACTAGTCTTGTACTTCACGTTTTCGTCTGTGGCTTTTGTTTGGGCGGTGGTTTTTTCTTTTGCCTGTTTATGAAGAACTGTGGAGTCTCCTCTAGCATATTCCCTCAGATTTCTTCCCTCCTGCCCTGAACTTCTTTAGGTATTCCTCATTTTTCCATAAAGTTTCTTGAGACATGACGTTTGCAGTTCAATCACCAGACACGGCACTTCTTGTCAGGATCCATGTAGTTTGTTTTGGTGCATGAAAAGGCTTCAGAAAATTCTGGAGAGTTTTGCAGTGATCCTATGACCCTTTAAAACAAAACAAAACACCACCTAGTCTTCCTTCAAACCAAACAAGACAACCCATGTTTTGTAACTTCTTTTTTTGCATCACCTCAAGTTCTGTGGGCAACACCAAAGTTTCTGAACTCTTGACTGTTCCTTCCATTGTACGTGAAGTAGTGGCTGTGCTTTTTTCTAGTGGCCTAAAGATTCTACCTGTCCCATGCTCGGAGCTCTTAGCACATAAGCTAAAACGACTGTGCAATTAACAGTTGTTCTGATGAGCTGACTGTAAGGACAAGCAGCCTGCAGTCAGTGTAGGAAGTGTCCAAACAAATAACAAAAGACCCCACCCCAGATACTTCACAGAAGTCACACAGGGAGCCATTGTGACACTACAGTAATACGCCTTTATGCAGTAATTTTGTGGGTATATGTTGTGCACTGAAACGCTTCTTATTTCAGAGCTCTTAGGGGAGCCTCATCCTGAAAATTACTTCTGATTCTAGAAATGTTAGCATGGCTTGTCATTAATACATGTGTAATGCCACATGTATAAAGTTCATAGCTTTTTGTACTGGTGTGATAACACAGCACACGTGATGCTACATGCCCAATTTATCTGCAAGTGTAGTTACAGAAAACTGCTGAACTAGTGAACTCCAAAGGACTCATCACTCATACAAATGAGATATGCACAGAGGAGGCAAAGTTCTGACACCGCTGCAGAGCCTCATTAGCCCAGTGACCAAACTGGTCTTGCCTGCAGATTTGATGCATAAACTGCCTCTGGGACAGAGCTGCCGAGGTCCAGAAACCACCCACAGAGAAATGCCAGTCAAGTGGCAATTGAAGGAACAGTCACTGCTTTCACCAAATGTTTGTGTAGGTGGAATAAACAAAATAATTCTTTGGTGAAAAGCCTTGAAAGAAAGATACTGGAATGAATGTACTGAATTGCATCAGGGAAAAAAATCAGTGCTTGGGGTGGGTGAATCCAGGGGATGGTGCAGCCTTTCAAAGCCAACAGAGATGTTGATGTTTGCACCACTATGGCATCTCAAGGTGCAGAGGCCTCTGGATTCTACAGCTAAATGTTCTGTTGTTCTGTCTGGGAATTTGATAGAAGACTATTCATACTCACTGACCTGAATTTGCCTGGGCTGTGCACATCGGTTTTGATGGAGTTCACCGCATATTCTGGTCTGTATGTTCCACACCATACCTACACATGAAGCAGAGAAAAGCATTTGTTAGAAATAATATTGTCCAGGTAGAGACCTGCTGTCATTTCACTATGAAATAACGTTGTAAGAATAAATTTCATATTAAGCATACAGCAAAAAAATGTTTGTATTGAAACTCTCTGCCAGACTTAATCATGGCTGAACTCATTTATTTAGGGAAGATAAAAATGACGTAAGAAGGCTTCATTTTCACTGCTTCATAGTGAAAACCTGCTCTTTGTGAGTTGTTAACCTGGAACTTGACAATCCTTAATTGAAAAAGTTCAGAATACCTGTGCAAAGTTCAGAAAAAACAGCTGCTTATGGTTCATTTCAAGACCAGGAAGAAGTTTTTCTTTCCCATGCTTTGTCACAAAGTTTTCATAGGCCTGTAGAATTAATCAAGTAGAAACATTAGAGGTTGCTGCCGTATAGTCAAAGCACAATGATGACAAGGAGGAACATGGGTTCCTTGGACTACTTTGGCCTTCCTCATTGGCACACCTCTAAGCAATTCAACCAGCCTCCAGCTAGGGAGGAACAAACCATCTCCAGGACAATTGAGATGTGATCAGAAGATTCATTCCTCCTCCATTTGTTCATCTTTCCCTCTTCCTTCTTTCCACAGGACTTGAGAGGTGGGGAGGGGTAAAAATCTTTATGGTTTTATTCTTTTTTAATTTTACTTTTTAAGCCAAATGCAGAAGAGTTTAAGACCTTTCTATAGTAAAAACAGCTGCTTTCATGTTTCTTGTGAAGACTGTGTGCCAAACAATGTGCTGTTAGTATATCATTGCTGATAGAAAGGTGCTGGCAAATTGGGGAAATGCTCTGACTGAAGTCAGTGCCAAGCTACTACTCAAGTCAAGCCAGTGAGCTGCACAAGAGTGAATTGAGGAATGTGTGCTTACAACTCTGCTGAAAAGGCTGTGGAAGCTGCAGTGGTAGCAAGCTGAGCAAGAGCCAGCAGTGCCATGGTGCTGCAGAAAAGGCGAGTGTCATGCTGGGGTGTATAAACAGGAGCAGTGGCTTATATAAGACACATGAAGTAATCCTTCTTCTCTACTTGGCACTGGCCAGGTCTCAGCTGGAGCTCTCTGTCCAGTTTTGGGCACTGCATGCCAAGAAAGATGTGGCCCAACTGGAGAGAGTCCAGGAGAAAGCAACAAGAATGAGCAGAGGTCTAGCAAACATGACCTATGAGGAGAGATTGAAAGAATTGTGTTTGTTTAGTCTAAGAAAGAGAAGTCTGGGCCTTCAAGTATGTAACAGTCCTCAAACACATGAAAGGTCGCAGAAGAGAAAGAAGCCAATTGCTCCGTTTCCGCTGTTGGAAGCAAAGACATGATGGCGCACCCACACCGTATCGAGGAGAGAGCAGGTCTTCTCTCAGGGGATGTTTGAATACCACAGAAATGGATGTTTCTGCCTGCTAGGAGACGGGGGTAGACTAGATGGGCTCTCAGGATTCCTTTTGGATCTCTTTTTTTTCCCCTATGTATATGATATCATAGTAACTATAAATATCTAATTCCTTTTTTTAATACTTCTGACCTTCTAATTCTTCTCTGCTGCTCCCATTGCTTTGAGTAAGAGAATCTCCTTTGTTGGGTTTGTACTGGTTTGGTTAAACACTGGATGTTCCAGTAACTGAAGATCAGACTAACCTGCCTCACTGATGCCTCTTTCAGGCTTCCAAATCTTTCTTTCAGCTTTCACTAATAATAATGTGTTTGCCTTTAAACATGTATTTCTGCTGGCAATGTTCAAAGGAGTTAGGCATCTCTTTCAGGAAGCTCCAAAGTGTACACCAGGAAAATGGAGATTTCTTACCTTATACGCTTGTCTGACACCTCCGTTATCAGCAATGTTTTCTCCTAGAGTGTTGATTCCACTCAGCTGTAAAACAGGAAAGTGCAGTTTTCTGAAAAGAGCTTATGCAGAACCCATAATGTCAAACTTCTTAAAAGCAAGAATTCCCTTAAAATTTGAAGTTTAAGCAGAAGATTGTGTAGACATCTCTGAAAAGTCTTTGCGTGCCTTGTCTCAAGGATTTTTCTGGCTATTGGGCAATTTAGGTAGCTCTTTGGTAGCAAGATAGTACCTTGTATATTATTCCTAAGTCAAGGAGGTATCACTAAAGATATTAGTTGGTAGTGGAGAATCGGTAATTTTGTTTTTAAAAAATTACGTTTTCAACCTTCAACCCAAGGTGTTGGTATACTGCAAAAATTAGAACCATCACTAGGTGGAATGTAATGTGGGGAAAAAAATAGTAGAAAAATAGGTCAGAATATTCTTCTCTATTTTTAACGGCCTCATTGAATGCCAACAGTTTAACACACAGATTAGAAAAAGCTCAAGGCTGGAAGTTTCACCCGGTCCCTGTGCTGTGATGGAATGTATTATTACCTTCTAGAACACCAGGCAGTGGTAGTAGAGAAATTGCTGCTTTAAGTGTCTTCTCATTTACTGTTTAGCTGCAAGGGTCGTCTACATTCAAGAGAAATTTTGTTCCTTAAAGGAAAGTGGGTGGTGGCAGTTCAGTGCCACGCATGGTCAGATTATACTAGTACACTATTTTTGCATCAAACTTTGGGGAGAGGAGGTTCAGGAGTCCATGTTACAAAATACATTTTTCTGTTCCTTTGTGGAAGTAAAGAAGAGCATTTGAAGGCCCAAAAAGGCTTCTAGGGCAAAAATGTCTGGGGCTGCCACTCATTCAGAACATAAATCTTGCCTCTGTCAGAACAGTCAGTGTAATGTGGAGTATTCAAAATGAGTAACATTAAGAATCTTCCCGTGGGTTTTATGATGTAGTGATAACAGTGTTGGCCACAACCGAACATCCATGTAAATAAGGGCTGGCATGGTGAGGACGCAGGATTTTGTGCTTCCTCATTAGAACTAACCATGGTAGTTACAAATGAATGTGACATACGTGCTGTCCTCCTGCTAGGTCCCATGAAAAGTTTCCGTACTGGTACACCATACATTGTGACAGCTCCTTGAAATTGCGAGCTGACTCTTCAGTCCACCAGTCTACGAGGTCTCCATTCTCATTGAAATTTCTGCCTGTAATGATGTGTTAAGAGGGGTTTGATGCAGTAGAAAGGTTGGTGAGTGAGTATAGTCAGTCACTCTTGCAAAAAACTCCCTGTAATGAGGTAGGTAAATGAGGCTTTGCAAAAAATTTTATTTTCTTGGAAGCCTGGTCTGGTTCTGACTTGTGACTCAGTGCTAGATTGATCATAGTGCAGGTCTAGAAATAAACAGTGTGGCTAAGCAGTCTGGCAGCCACACCCTTGTGCTCGCTCCTTTGCTTATCTAGTGACATGCCCCCCCAGTTCTGTAGGTTTATGACGGGTTTTGATATAGCTCTTGGGAAAAGCAAGTGACGAGCAACACTGAAAAGCCCCTGTGCGCCACATCCTGGGCTACTGCTACAGCCCTGCAGCTACAGGACTCTGTAGAATTCTTTGGATCATGCTTATGGGAGTCATCATGGAGGACAATACAGTAAAGTCTCAGAAATCCAGATCTGGTCTTATTTACAGAAACTTGTTTTTGTCTGCTTCCTGGAATGACTGAGCACTAAGGACAGAATGTCCAACACAATTTTTGTAACCAGAAACCTGGTGACTTACCATTGTCATCGAATCCATGTGTGATTTCATGACCAATGACCATGCCTATGCCACCATAATTCAGAGACTTGGGCTGGGATGCACTGAAGAAAGGGGGCTGCAAAATGCCAGCAGGGAAGACTGCAAAAGAACCCGTAACACAGTTATTTGCATCCTACATCTGCAGTGTAAACAGACCATTCTTATGGGCTTCATCCAAAGTTATGCTGTTCCCTTAGGTTTACTAGCAACAGTGAGCTGACACACAGCAGTAGCTGTAGGATAATAGGAGGAGATGGGGCAGAACTATTGAAAAATAATATGATAAACAGGTTAGAAAAATTCTGCTTCTGCTGCCTGATGTCCAGTAATTCTCTGAGTGGTGGCTGGACAGGGAGTGTGAGACCTTAGCAGCAGCAGCTCAGCTGCTTTTTTGAGGTCAGCTTGCTTCCTTATTATCATTACTGCTGTGGGAACAGTGAAAATCAGACCATATTAAAATGTAATAACAGAGCTCTAAATTCCCTACACATCATGCACAGAAGTCCTCTTCAGAGGGATTTTTTAAAAAGAATAATCCTAAAAGCAGACTGCTTTAATTATCCTGTGGCACGCCATAGCTGAAGGGTGAGCTAAGGCTTTATGCTCATATTAACTGCCAGTCACCCCTCTCCGTCTTTCAAATCATGATTATTTTTCTGTGCATCCCTGAACAAAGCTATTTTAAACAAAGCTGTGTGAGCAGAATTTTGGGTGATGTGATGAGTAAAGAGTGAAACACTCCCTTGGCTTTACATCCTGCCCCCCTGACAGCACTGTCTTGCTCTGCTGGTCCTTGTAGTCCACTCAGTCTTGTCTTTGAAGAATATCTTGGATTTCACAATGATTGTTGTGAAACCAGAGTGGTTTGGGTTGTATCACCCAACTTGTAGGGCGAGCAGCGGACATTCTGTATCTGAACTTCTCCAAGGCTTTTGACACAGTCCCTCACAGCCTCTTCCTTGAGAGGATGGCATGCTATGACCTGGACAAGTGATCTGTGCAGTGGGTGAAGAACTGGCTGACTGGTTGTAAGTAGCTCCTTCTCAAATTGTCACTAGTGGAGTCCCTCAGGGATCAATATTGGGCCCATTTCTTAAATGATCTGGATGCTGGCATCAAGAGTACCCTGATGAAGTTTGCTGATGACACCAAACTGAGTGGGGAAGTTGACACTCCTAAAGGGAGAGCTGCCCTCCAGAGAGACCTGGACAGGCTGATGGAGTGGGCCAGCAGGAACCTCATGCAGTTCAGTGAGGACAAGTGCAGGGTCCTGCATGTGGGAATACACACCCTGTGAATGCAGCTCAGACTGGGATCCTTCTGACTGGAGAGTAGCCCTGTAGCAAGGGACCTGGGGGTCTTGGTGGATAGCAAGCTCAGCATGAGCAAACAGAGTGCTGCTGCGGCAAAGAGGGCCAACAGGATGCTGGGCTGCATTAACAAGGGCATCACCAGCAGAGATAAAAATGTTATCTTGCGACTCTACTCAGTGCTGCTCAGACCACACCTTGAGTACTACGTTAAGTTCTGGTCCCCGCTATACAAAAATGATGTGTATAGACTGGAGAGGGTCCAGAGAACGGCAACTGGAATGATCAGGGGACTGCAAGACCTCCCATGTAAGCAAAGGATGAGTGAACAGGGTCTGTTCAGCCTTGAGAAGAGAAGTCTTAGGGGGGTTCTTATTGCAATGTTCCAATGCATCAAGGGTGGCTACCAGGAGGATGGAGTTTCCCTTTTCACAGGGAGTCATGTAGAACAGACAAGAGGGAATGGTTACAAGTTGCTCCAGGAGAGATTCTGACTGGATTTGAGAGGAAAGTGTTTAATGATGAGAGCTGTTAGACAGTTGAACAGTCTTCCAAGGGAAGTGGTAGATTGTTCAACTTTAGACAGTTCTAAGGCTCAGCTTGATAAGGTTCTGGGCCAGCTCATTTCAACTGGATCCTGCTTTAAGAGATTGGATTAGATGATCCCTGAGAAACCTTCCAACCCGCTAACCTGTGAACTTTGGCAAGTGTTGCCAAAAGTGTGACTAGGACAGGACCCCTAAAGGTAAGTATTGTAGCTGCTGGATTCCCTTGCAAACAGCAGCAGTTGTGGTGGGCTGTTCTGTCATCTTCATGACTGCACTGGTACAAGGCATTTTCTCCTTTTTGTTGAGGATGTTGAGGCTGACAGTGCTGCCATCACATGGTGCCCAAAGCAGCACTCCCTGATTCAGGAGGTGCAAGCTCAGCAGAGGCACAGGTGATGAGTAACAGATCACCTGAGTCAGTAAAATCTGAAAATCTATGACCTTTTTTTAATGTTCTTCAGTGGAGGCAGAAATAATTGAAAGAACTAAAAGAAAACCGCACCCATTTGGCTGAGTGCCACTGTGCTTGCAGACTGAACATCAGAGAAAGAGAGGTTTGGGTTTTTTCCATGGAAGAAGTAGTTGGCCCAAAGATAAGGATTCAGGATTCTTCTGGTGCTCCTGAAAGCCTGTGGTAGGGACTGTCTTGCATATCAGTGGCTTCAGTTTTGACACTGATATCATAAGGGTCCAGTGGAATAGAGTACCTGACATGTTTCACCTTGATTTAGTGGTGTATTCTGGTGTGGGACTACTCCAGAAGCCATTACTGAAGACCAAAAACAAAGTGATAGTTTAATCCCTGTCAATGAAAATTATGTCTCTACCTAATATTTTCTTTGCAAGCTTTCATAAATAAACAAGAAATGACATTGTTTCACATCTGTGCTGAGCTCTGCAACTTTGTTTTGAGTCAGTATTGCTTTCAGGTAAAAATGCTTCTGTACAACCTGTTCATCCTTTCAAAGGAAAAGACCATCAAATGTACCTGGTCACTGCACTTCCAGCCCTGTCATGCTGCAGCTCTGAGGACTCTGCCCTGGTTCTGCACAAAGGCAGTTCATAACATGGGGAGATGAAAACACTATGAATGAAGCGTCTGGTTCTGTTGCACTGAGGCCCTTCTGTAACCCCCGGGAAACTAAGATTCTTTTCATGTCTTGGTTTTAGAAATGCATACAGATACACACATATAAGTGTGTATCTATATGTATGCATATGTATCTCTATAGATGCATATATATATAGCTATAACCAAGTAATTTGGACGTTACGTCTGTATCCAGTTAATAAATTTGATAAAACTTACCGATCTGATTTCTGCTCGCTGAGTAAAAAGCATTGACCACAGCAGCTCCACTTATCCACCTAGAAACAACACAGTCTTCAGATTTCAGTACTTAATAGCAGTTAATGGTTACTGGAACAAACCTAGAACCTATTTCCACTCATTTTGCAGCATTGCACAGACAACATTTTCCACATAAAGAAACTGAAATACAGAACCTGAGGTTGTAATGGTGTCTACACATTTATGGATAACAGCGCTTTTTTTAAAAGACTTTACTTGAATGTATTTCTGCATCACTTGTCATTGTCATGGATCTGTCCACCGTCCAAACACCAAGACTTTACAAATATCATATTTGAGATGATGTGTGGTATCTTACATGTTTAGTAATATTTCAGAAAAGATGTCAGGGAAAATGACATGCCAGTTCTACAAAACGAAATAGTTGGGCTTTCTGCAAACTGGAGTTGTATTTCCTGGCTCTGTGGTCTTGGAGCAAAATGAATTTCGACAATAAATGATGTGTTTGATAACTGTATTGCATAAGTCAATTGTAAGCAAAGTATTCTAACAGTGGCTACTGTTCGATTAAGTGAAAATTAATTTGCAGTATAAGTGACAACTCTCCAAGAGTCCCTTAATCCACTCCAGGAGCTAAAGGAAAAGACTACACCGACTCCAGAGTACTGAATCTTCTGCACCATTTCACAGTTTCTTTGCACTAGTTGCAAATGTAGGTGCAGCTTTTCAGAAATGGGTGGTGCTCTCTTTGTGGAAAAGAAAGTGCAGAAGGATTAAGTGATTACTTAATAATGTTACTTAATTACTTAATCGTTGATTACACTCTAGATACGTCCTGTGGAAGCTGGAGGAAAGGCTGTACACAGTATTTTTCAGTACTTACTCCTCTTTGTCCACCTTTTCTCTAAGCTTTTTCAACCTTTTCTTCTGAGTAAATACTAAATTTTGAATGATGTTTTCAAAGTATTCTTCTTCTTTGTAGCTCAACTAAAAAAGAAAGAGAGTACTTGCTGGTGGTAGTACTGGCTTGTAGTTAAAGATGTGGAAAATCTAGTCTGAAACATGGTGAGCTAAGCAATGTATTTTTAAGAGTATTTTTTGATCTACAATTAGAACTTGGTCTGCAGTGCCCTGCTGCTTCACAAAGTAGATATTGTAGCTGTATATGCATAGCAGCTGCATATTTTTTCCAGAGATCTTTATCTTCTTGGTCCTTTCAACGCCTGCAGCTGAACACCAGATCAAGGTGGTACAGTTGGGCGTGGCTGTGAGTGCAGATCCACCCGTTTTTCTCTTCAGACCCTTCTCTAACTACCCTTGCAAGTTTTTACCTCCTGGTACTCGCTGTTCAGCTTGTTGTCATCAGTCACGATCTCGTCTGGGTAACCAATCCTCTCCCTGATTGCTGTGGCCTGGGGATAAGAGCATTTGATAGCCGTAGGAAATCCAGAGGTATGTTTAAATCAACCATAAATTACATAATAAATGCAATATGGAAGCAACTGCTGAAATCTAGGCTGTTAATTATAATTTGAATTTGTGTACAATTTTTTATTCATTGAAAGTAAATTTTATGGTTAATTATAATTCTGGAAAATTCTATGTCCTGTTCCTGCAGAGGTAAACTTATACAATGTGCACGAGACAGCCTGAGTCACTTCAACTACTCTTTTGAGTTCAAACGTTGATTTAAACAAGTAGTAAAAATCCTGAAATATCTGACATATTTTCCAGCATCTAAAATAGAACTACAGTTAATAACTGGACCTTTTTAACCTGTGGACACTGAGGAAAACACTTCCACAATTTTCCAGAAATCAGCTTGACTCAGTTAGAGTCTGTGTCCGTACTTCTTAACTTGCTCCCACATCTGCAGTGGAGCAAAAGAGGAATTTTTTAAAATGTTCCCAAATTTTGAGAGTTTGAGTTGTCAGACAAAGTTTTCTTAACCCAAAATGTATATTTTTATAGAAATACACATTAACAATAATTTAAGCTGTAACTTACTTTTTGTTCTGCTTTCCTTTTTGTTTCTGCATCCATCCACGTCAGTTCATCTAAGGTTTTTACAAAAACATCACGTATATCTGCAATCATTTCCTCCACCTTGGAAAAAACATCAGATGTTACCAATCCACATAAAATGATCCAGTTATTTCTCCACACTCCTAGTTTGTTTAATAAGCGTAATCACAGCTGTGTAAAGAACTGTGAAGCTTAGATGGCACATTGGCTGAGTTTGCTAAGGCTTTACCACGTGTTTACTGTCCCCAGCGAATGCCTCCTCCACATAGAGACGTCCCACTGCGTTCTCCATGTTGCCATTGACATAGTTAGTGCAGCGCCGCCAAACAGCTGTTTCTGATGTTGTGCCATAAAGTGCCTGTGGAACACAAGCATTAGGTGAAATATGACCTTCTGGGCTGACAGGAGATGGAGGAGAATGGTGAGTGACTGGTGATTGTGTGTTTCAGAGCCTAGTTGGCCTTAAGTACAGAGATTTAATTCTCATTTGTTTATGGCAGTCGGGTATACTCACTGCAATGGGAACATCTGTTGTAGGCTGGGAAGATAGCAGAGTCATTAGCAAGACTATTTATCCTTCCAAAATGTGAGAGGTAGAGAGAAGAAAACTGCTCTAAAAGCTAAGAGTGGGAGAGGTTCAGGAGGAGTAGAATACGTTGACACAAAGCTGTTCCTGTTCAGGGATCAGCTTTGTAGTACCAGCTCTGACAGGACCATTGTAATTATAAATGAAATTAATTTCTGTAGTGATAAGATTGTATTTGTTACTCAACCAGCAGCTTCTGTCAGAGCCTCCCACCTTTGGAAGCTTGCAAAGTAGCAGCTCATTTATGTGGTGTTGCTATAAGGTATGTAAAGACATACATCGCACAACATACAAGTATGTGATAAAGCTGAGTGGATAACCTAACAGTTGTGATGCCTGAATGCAAGGACTGGGGCACCTCTCTGAAATCACACTCTGCAATGAAGTTTATGTTCCATAATGAAGTATCTCCCCATTTCTTTAGAGATACAGATCAGTGACTTGTGGTGTCAAAAGCTCTGTAACTGCTACACCTTGAATTGAATTACTTAGGGACATGGCAGTGGTCATTTGAAAGCATCACCAGCACAGCACAGAGATTTCTGCTGGAGGGCTCCCTGCAAAGCCTGTCTTATTGGGGCTTTCTGTAACTTATTATTGACACCTGGATACTAGAAATCTGTTTGTCCAAAACCCATTTCTTTCTTAGCAATTCCCTGCACACAAGCAGGCTGCAGCAGGAGCCATTAGCTTACGCAGCAAAAGCTGTGTAACTGTGCAAAATTCAAAATACGTTACTTATCTGTGTACTACAAATGCATAACAGAAGTATGTTCTGCTTCACAGAACCCATCTTTACAACTTAGAGAGATTGACTTCTGCACCTTACGAAAAGCATTCCTCGTGTCCTTGTAGTTACGGCTTAGGCTGTTGACGAGATCCATTATGAACCGCCAGATCATGTAGTTCTGAAGGTCTCTGTTTGACAGAACAACAATAATTACAGAATCATTAAGGCTGGACAAGACCTACAAAATAATCAAAGTCCAACCATCAACCTGACCCCACCATGCCCACTAAATTGTGTTCCCCAGGGCCACATCTACTCATTTTTTGAGCACCTCCAGGGACAAGGACTCTACCTGGGCAGCCTGTTCCAATCCATGATAAAGGATTTATAACAATTCCAGTCTGTTCAGAATTGACACACACAGGTCCCACCTGGAGCTACAGCTTGGCGTAAAGCAGAGCCTGTGCGCTTGAGCAGCCTGTTAAAGCTGGTAAAGTTTAGGGTTTGTAAGTTTATCGGAAGTAAGATGCTAATCACAAAAGTACCTACCATACCTACCTGGGAGTGTATTTACTAAGAATAGGTTTGAGCTTGATAAGGTAGTCTGGGTCATAAACAATTATGTGTTCGGTGTTCTCAATGTTGATTTGTACAGTTGACATGATGTCATTTATGAATTTTGACCAGTTGAATGCCTAGAAAATCAATAGGTATTATTATATGGTTGAATCATAAACAGTATTTAGCTGTCTTTTTCAGTTTGTTTGTGCAACATATGTTTTGCCTTTAGTTCTGACAGCTGCAGTACATGTATATGGAGTCACGTCTGAAGATAATATATCTTCTCTGTGCTCTGAAATCCTATGGACCAGGGTGGTATTGAGCAGAAAGGGTTGAGATACTGTTGTGATTTCAGACCAACACGATTAAAGATGTTATCACCCTTTTAGCCCATAGAAGCAGAAATGGCACACTAAGTAAAATCTTCACTTATCTTTTTGCTGTTTGGCTAAGAAATCTAGCTCAGAGCATGACTGAAAGCCTGATTTCTGTATCTGTGGGGTAGTGCTAAGATTTGTGCAGCTTGATAATGCATTCTGAAGTATGTAAGGACTGGGTCTCAAGTACACTCAAGTTCGTAAAAGGATTTAGTTTAATAGGCTTTAAACCAGACATACTAAATCCACTATCTGTAATGACTTTTCCTCTGTGTGCCACAGCACAAGACAGTGAAGATTTCATAGTGGCTGGAGAAGATTCAATAGTGTCTTGTTTGCCATGTGCTGTGGCAGACAAATCTCACACAATGGTTAGAGCTCTTGTTCAATTTCTGTCACGCTAGTCCTAACTTGGTGCTGGCAGCCACCTTTGCCACAGGCACGTAACTTTTGCCACCCAGTACCTGCTGAAATTTTATTACTGGAAGGTGTAACATCTCCCATCAGACTAATTGGCATTGGTGAGCAGAGCAGTTAAGTTCATGCACAGAATCTCTTCAGGTTTCAAAAAGACATAGTGAACTTCAAGCTGTTCTTAGGAATAATTGCTGTTCTATCCTTAGACCATTACAACAATGCTACCAACTCCCATCATGTGTCTTTTGAGCATTTTTGGATAAATTTAGAGCAGATGATTATTGCTGATCTGCAGCACTCCTCAGAAACTTAAAATAACCAGGGCAATACCATTGTGTGACAAGAGAAGTTAGTTCCTGACATTATGACTGCAGTGGTAACTGTTAACTACAACCTGGGGGAGAAGACAAATTGTGAAACAAATTAAGGCAGGCCAAAGTGAACTGCCCTGTAATTGAAAGTTGAATAAAACTAGCAGTGATTATGAAACTGTGGTAGGAATAGCAGCATTTCATAGTACGTTAGTGATCTCAGAAGCCTTAGATGTGCCCACCTGCCAGTCCAGTCAGTCCCTTCCCCGTGATACCTCAGCTTACTGCTTCTCTTTCGTGATAAAACACAGCTTTGTCTTATAAGCCATGATGCCACTGAGGGACAGGGCTGTGTTATCAATAACTTGGCTGATTTTTAGCTGGACTTGGTGGTGCCAGGAACTAAAGATTACACTGCCAAATGGAGCGTGGCACAGGGCATGAGGAAAGGCAGAGCTACAACATCCTGCTGCAGTGGGAGGAGTGGGAGAGATGCCCTGATCCAGTTGTGACTTCCTGGATTCCCGTCTGCTTGCTGTGGGCCCACCACACAGGGGATATTGGAAAAACAAGGTTTTCTATTCAGAATCTGCAGCTCTGGATGAATAGAGAGGCCTGAAATTTGAATCACTTGCTGGCTACAGTCTGAACTTTTCTTCTGGGCTCTCTGGAGCTGCTGTGTAATTACAGGAAGGGAGTGTAATTGTACTCTGATAAGCATCCTTTCCTGACCTCCACCAAGGACTAGGTACATGCAAGTTTTCTGGGACTTAAAATGCCAAATTCATGGATAAATCAAACTCATGGTGCTTTTTTTTCCTTTGTCCTTTTCTGATTCTCTGTCGTGAAGCAGAGGGCAGGATCTGCCTTCCAGGTAGGAGAAACTGGGTACAGAAGCCGAATCTTTTACGTTCTACTTTACATTATCAGATGTTTAGGTAAGGTGGGGTGCATGTTAGGTGTCATGTTCCATTTTAAGTGCATCTCAGCTCAAAAAAGAAAGGTCTTAAATACAAAAATATCAGTCTTTATTGTCTACTCCCACTGGTCTGAAGTTAGAGGTTAAAATATCAGATTATTGATTGCTCACCTTATTATCGATTTCCAATGAGAAGTTCTTTTGGAGTTGTGCCAAGGTCATTTTATTGTACAGCAGAAGTGGATCATTTCTGTCTTCAGATTTGGTTGTTGCCTAATAATAATGAGAAAATTAGTGAGCTACTTTACATGAATTTGGGTGGAAGTAGAAGAATAAAGAAAGCAAATTTGTGATCTTGTGGTTCATGACAGTAATGCATGGGAGAACCTTCATCACTACTGACTTGCTCAGGTGCAAGAATAGATTTTACTCATTCAAACTGTTTGGGAAAATCAGTCTGCCAAGTTTGATTTTATCTCTCTATCCTTTCCCAAAAGAAAGATAGTGGAATTCTTCCACTAAAATAGATTTCTCTTCCGCTTCTCTTTCCTGGTCTGTTGTGCATTCAGTACTTTCTTCGGTGTTTTCTTTAACAAATTCCCAGCTCTCTTCCCAGTAACATTCAGGCGGGTGCTGCATTTTCAATGGAAGAGGTGATGGCAGCTTACCTACTGCCAGCTGTACTCCCTACCAACAGCAACTGCTCGAGAGATATTTCAGTTGTCGTTGAATTAATTCCTTTTCTTGTAATAAATTTTCCATCCCTGATCCAAGCCTAGAGGTGTGTTTCTCAGGAAACACTGAAGAAAATCAAAGTCAGATGGTTTTAGTTTATACAAGGTTGGGGGTTGGTGTTCTTCTGCCAAACATGTGCCCTTACTATTAGTGTAACCTGAAAACCCGCTAAGCTGGAGATTTTGTGTTTAGCTTGTTTGACAGTCATCCTCAGCTTCATGTCCTTCTGCAGTGTTTCACAATTATAAGCCTTGTCTTTGATCATGAATGTGGATTTCCATCTGTTGTTGCCCATGCACTTTCAGATCACAGCTATTTCTCCAAGGCACACTTTAATGGGGAACAGCATCTGATTCAGAATGCTCTTGGAACAATCAGCTTTGTGGAGCAGCTTGTGCAGGACAGACATGACTTTGTGTGAGGCACGGCAGGGTTCAGGCTGGGAATCCACAGCTCTGGGCACCAAACTGCCAGCAAAGAAGCAGAACAAAGGGAGAAGCTGCCCAGAAGCATCTCCCAAAACTCACTTTCTAAAACAGACTAAACAGAAACCAAGCCTGTCTCTCTCTCTTCACTTGCTTTCTTCTCTTGAAGGGCTTCTGTGAACAGATTGGGATAAAACATTTTGCTATTTGGAAAACAGCTAACTCAAATATTTTTCCTTGCTGGGCAGAAGGCACTTGTCCTCATTTGGAGTTCCTCCTAGGTGCTCCAGGCCCCAAACTTCACAAAATAACAACAGAAAGTAGCTCAGTTTACAGTTCACTGTCTTAGGTATTCAGAAAACAGGCAGTTGTTTGAAGGCTGTCTTAAAAGAGTTTTTCTTACATTGGCAATCTCTGTCTCCAGGTCCATAACTTTCTTCATCTGCTCAGTGATGTTGTTCTCATTGACAGAGATGTTTCTTTCTTGCAGAATTAGTTTAGCTACAGAAATCATGAAATCAACATAGGCAGAACATGCCTGCAGGAAAAAACAGAAACATTTTAGACAGCATTTTTCAAAGGAGAGCATACACTGATTATCTTTAAGAGTTCATGAACAGTTCAGTAGCAGTTTACTCTGAAGCACACTGTTAGCTTGCAAGTGGAAATTAGCATTGAAAATTCCCTTGTGGAAAAACACTGTATAATTTGTACCACTGTTGAAAGCTAAATAGTCCTGACTACTGCCCCATGTTTTCGTTATTTAAAATGAGGCATTTGTACTACCATATTTAAACCATCACCCATATTTTTTCTAGCTCACTTTAATTACAACTTCCAAAAATACTACTGTTTCCAGAAACAGAAAACCCAGAGAAATGCTGATGTGCACTGTTGGATTTGCACTGGGGGAAAATGACTCCCAGAAGCAGCCTGAATCTTCTCTGTCATCTCATGGAACAGTTAGAAATTGTGTTGCTGCATCTACATGCAATATAGCTAGAGATACTATAGACAACATAGTATAGAGTAAATTGAACATCAAACAATTCATCAAGGATGAGAATAGAAGTGTGGAAGTATATTCTCTTTAAAGTTATACTGTCAAATATCTACAGAATTAATTTTTTATATATTTAATGTGTACATTTATAAGTTTATCGTTTTTTGGAATATTATTCTAATTCCTTTCTCATAAGACACATGTTTTTCTACAAACAGAAGTGCTGTTTTCAGTATGTTTTTAAATGCACATAAAAATACATTGGGCTAGATTAGCTAATAATTTATTTTACACAAAATAGCATAACCTCCTACAACAGTGATAAACTCCAGGATGATTACGGTGGAATTTTGGTAATAGAAGTATTGTTATGACTTCAGTTCCTCAGGCAGTAGGGCACAGCCCTTTCATGAATTTGTATTCTGATAACTGTCCTCCATGCCATGCAGCTCCCAGCAGCCTCCCTTGCCCACCAACAGCGCATGAAACCTCAGAGCAGCCAATGTGAGTGCTGACAGCACCTCCAGGGACTGAACCATCAGTACTATTTTTAATGAGGACACATTATTTTACCAGAAGAAGAAAAGCCCATGAAACCACTGGCAGCTGTGACAAGTCACAAAAGAGAATGCCAGATAAATACCATTTTAAAATAACCAATATTGTTTCTTAAAATGCAGTATAGGCATTACCCAAACCAGTAGGTCAGGGTGTGATAAATCTCTGGGTTTTTGGCTTCTTTTTTTAAGTACTTCCACCCCTACTTTCTGGCAGTGGGAAGCAGTATGAGACATTTGGGTAGGTCAGAGATTAGAATGGCAGCTGTATTTTGGTGCTGCAGTTAATGCAGTACAAAGAAGGGAGCAAACTCTGGTACCTGAGCCAGGTCCTGCGGGACATAATGTGATCATAACAGAATTGAACAGTAATGTGTTTTTACTAGCATGTGATCTGTAATTAAAGGCAATCACTATTAGAGCGTTAACTGTTAACATGTCGCCAACATACCTACAAGCCCAAAATATTTTCTGTGCTGTTTCTCCTCACTTCTGCCTTTATGCAGAAAAAAAGGGGGTAATTAGAGGTTTCTGTGATTATGTAACAACTTTGTCACCTCACCTTATCGAGGACTTTAGGTACATCCAGTATTAGCACTGTGTCAATGCTAACAGGTTAATGAAAATGTGTACAAATAACTGAATACAAACTAAAGACCACATGACATTTTAGGTATCTGAAGCAATTTCTACAGCAATACATAATTTAGCTGTTGCATTTTCATTCAGCAGTTGACTGGGGACATCTTGTCAGATCTTTTGTGTGTGTCTTCAAAATGCAGGCTGAAACTTCTAAAATAGTCAGGGATGTGTCAGCTTTGTCTTACCTCTTTGTATGCTCCAGTGCACTCATAGTAGTCGCGAGAAGGCAAGCCAAGCCCTGGCTGATCAATCTGTAAATTCAAATGAAAATTAAAAAGTGCTTAAGGACCAAATGCACTCTGCACACAGAATAAAGGTCTTGACTTTGAGAACAGTCAGTGCATTGTGAAACTGATATTTTAGGTGTGAAAACTACACAGACTGGGAAATCACAAATTACACAGACTCACAAATTGTAAACTACATAGATTCACAAACTCAACTACAACTTACTCTGATAAAATGTAAATGGGTTTTTACAAAGAGATGCTTCCCCATGTTAACATCTGTGCTTCTAGTTATTTTGCTGCACTTTTACAGTTGACAGGGCAGTGGCACCAAGTGGGACTTACGTGAATGATATGTGCTGTGGAATTTTTATCATCTGTGCCAACAAAAAAATTAATAAGGACTTTTTTTCCATATCTGGAGTTGAGCTGTGCAATGGCTGTCTCAGCTGTCCAGGTGGCACCTAAGCCAGAGAAAGGAATACTCAGTCTCTTTATTTGGTATGCAATCTGAAGTACAACAATTTAGCAATTTTAACTAAGAAGGAAATAAATATTGATGATCTTACCATAGGAAGAATCCCAGTTAGTTGTGGCTACAGGCCAGTCAGATACATTTGGCAATAAACTGATTAAAGGCCTTCCACCTCTGCTATCAATGGTAGCTTTTGGGGAAAAAAAACCAGTTACCAGGACATTCCAAACCACACAAGCCTTACACTATTACAGTGAGTTCAGAATAATGATGCTGAGAAAAATGTTTTCACCATCACCATAATATGAGTATGCTCTGATGTATGACTCTGCTGAAACTTTTCATTTAAAAAACATTTCAGTCATGAGTGCAAAGAGCATATGCAAATCCTTGTGTCCATAGCATTGAAGAACTGTTGTATTTTCACTCTGCAGGTACCTTGAAATAATGCTTTTGAGAAGCATTAGAAGATGTGATTTAGGCAGCACTGTTCACCATGGTGCTGTCCTTATTCCAGTGGCAGCAACTCACTCAAATTCTTGAAATAAATAATTTCCCTGTCTTTCTGGAAGCCTGGTATGACACTGTTTGCCTCATCCCTGATCATTTCTACAAAAGCAGTTAGCTCACATTTAACTGAAAGGATTTAAGTATCTGCAACAAAGTAGTAACAAAAGAGTAATGAGGTCTCACCTAAAATACTCAAGCTTGTAGAACAGGAGATGCAATACCATTTTACTATTCTCATGTGATTTTTAGAGAACATGTTAGTTTTCACAGAGAATTTCTGAAAAATGATGCACAGGAACTGGGTGGATGCAGGTATAGGTAACTGCGAAGGTGGGATTCTTTGGGTGATATTTGTATATCCTATAGGGAATAAATCCACGAGACACTTACTTTCATTTATGCATGATCTGTACAGAGTTCTTGCTTTCTGCACTGCTGTAATGTCATTACTACTCGGTCTGTCGAGGACATCTGGAACACAATATAGCAAATGCATCTTGATAGCAAATATATCTTGATATCTGACCTTTATTGGAAAGATACTGAAGGAACTGTAGCGGACACCATGCTGAGGAGCAGAGCGTGGACAGTAAGGACTCCATGTCCATCTCCACTTCCAGGAAAGCTCTGCCATTCAGAAACTGAAGGGAAAAAACTCTGGAGATTATCTGGCTGTTCAGTGTGGAGAGAGTGGTTCAGAGAATGTTTCATGGGTATAAACTGACTCTTTGTGATTTGTGTCTGGAAAAGGGGAATATGGACAATTGGCACAATTGTCTTTTATGGAAAAAAGAGTATTTGTAAGTTTATGATGTGAATAGTTAGAAACTTGCTTGCCGGCTCTATGGGATTTAGCTGATGGAATAGAGACCTGCAGAACACAGGGATGCCAGAGAGCAGCTTCCAGAATGATTTGGACACAGCAGACTTCCATGTGCTTCACTTAGCTTGGCTACTGTTAGTGCAGGAGGGCGAGGATATATATTCCAGTTGTGATAATACACAGAAGAGCACACAGAATCTAGCTAACCAGAAAGGTGAGCTCTGCTCAGCTCTGCTCCATGTCAGACACAATAGCGTAACTTCCGTAGCATTCTCCAAGAAAACACTGGTGGATTTTTCCTGTCTCAAACACTTAGACATTGAAATGTTTGGTAGTGCTTTAAGCTTTGCTAGACAACCTCATCTTATTAGGATAATGTGTAAGCCCAAGAAGAAACTTTATATAGTCCACAAACATAAACCCCACTGACCTTTCAAAACAACTTCTAGTTCATCTCTTAAAATGTCAAAGTTACTATAACGGGAGCTGGTCTCTGGAATGACGTTCCTCTTAAGCCACCCTCCACATGCGTATTGGTAAAAATCATCACAGGGCTCAGCAGTGGGGTCCATGTTCTCAAGGATTCGGGCTGCTGTAATACAATACATATCAAGGCATAAAGAAATATTTGGAGGAAGTTAATATGCTTGTTTTCTTTAAAGAGAGAAGTAATAAATGTATTTCCTTTAGAATAGGCTCAAGCCTACTGAAATGTTCTTAATCAACAGAGTACTAGTCAGGGAACAGGGACTTACTGATATTCCTTTACTGCTCATAATGCAGATACTTTACTGATGAGTTAACTGACTAATGCACCTACTGGAATGTAATATGGTTCATTTATTGACTTCTTTGCATCGAAACTGGTGATAAGAGAAATAAAAGAGCAGTAGTTCTTCTGGGTCTTAAAGTCCTAACCTACCACAATGATTTCTGTTGGTATCCCCTGTAATGCAGTGTACATAATGAAGAATGCAGGCTCGTCTTAATACAACCTATGTCATGAAGCAATGACTTTGTGGTACCATTTACATTCTTGTCAGGAAAGGTGTCCTAGCTAATGCTTTCCTGAATCCACACTGATTTTTTAAACCTACTCCATGATTTATTCTAGAACCAATACTCTTGCTACTGACCCTCTTGAAGTGGCTTGTCGGAGAGTAACTGGTTGCTGAATGATCATGGATTCTCTGGTGAAATCTAACTCCTTGATAAAAGTTTCCAGCTTCTGCTGATAAACTTTCTTTTTTGTATTCCTCTTCCACCTGAACTAGTGATACCACCAGATATCCTGGGATACTGAATGTCCTTCCCATTTTTCAGAGAGTATTTTTAGTAAATGGCAAGGCTTGTGATTTTCCTCTTTGTGGGTGAATCAAACATTTATAGTTGTTTGTCCAGTACTTCCAATAATTTCCATGGCTGTTATGCTGGTAGAAATGAGAGTGCCTCCTCCCTCCATGTAATTTCAGTTGGCTTAGGGTGCTATATCTGAGGTCATGATCTGATGGGATTTTGATGTTCCAGTGCTTTGGAAAATTACAAAAGTCATGAGTACACTCGTTTTCAATTTTTGTCTGCTTCAGTTTGATAAAACTGAATCATCGGAAGTAGGTACAATTGGTAGAAGGCACCTGATTCTGAGGTCAGTGGTGGGCTGACTGAAATTGGAAAGGATCTTGCCAACAGCCAGAGACTGTGAAACCCTGTCATGCATTTACTAAGTTGGACACTTTGTTTTTCACCCGTTCTTGAAAAGCATCCAGTCCTGCTGTTAGAGCAAGGAACTTCCCCTCTGCCTGGAAGCCTGGACAAAAGGCAGTGGGCACAAACAGGAAAAAACACCCCACCTTTTAAATGCAAGAAAGAAACTTGTTCTAAGGTTGTTCAAACACCAGAATGGGTCACCAGGGAAGCTGTGAAATCTGGGAGGTAATGGGAAACCTGACTGGACCAAGGGCCTGAGCACCTTTCTCTAAGTTGACCACCATGCTTTAAGGCAGAGCCAGAGGTGATGTCCAGCCCTGGCTCCAGTGATTGTGTCAACTGTGTTCTTGTTTATCTGGTTTGTCTCACTGCATTGAGTGCAGGGGACTGTAAATGGGCAGCACTGCCCCTGAGATTAGCTTGGCATGTGTAGTCCAGCAACAAGGATGTTAAGAGTTGGGACTGGACACAGCGGCTGGCTCAATTGAAGCAGTGCAACAACCTTGCTAAAAAAATCAGGGTAGGCCAGAGAAATGTGACCCCAGTCAAAGGATGGCTCTTACCTGCTGTCTTGCAAAAAACTAAAATGAACCTCAGACCTGGGAGAAACCTTCACTTTGCGTAAATCTGAGAAATTATTAACGGGATATGTAACATCAAACTTTGCTTTACCTGGGGAATCAGGTTGCTCTATTTGCAGGCAGCAGCTGTTTAACTTCCCTTGTCTGCTACTATCACACAAAAATAATCAACTTTTAAAGCATCTCTGCCCTAAAGCCCAGATAAATTAGTATCAGCTCATCAATTCATATAGATATTCCATGGTATAATTTGCTTTAGTTCTCAGGCTGCTTTGTTCAACCAGTGCTTGGGTTTTTGCTATTCTCCCTTGTTTATTGCATTTCCACACTGTCACTGAAAAACATAAAGCCTTACCTCAATCACTTGTAATCATTAATTTTATTGTAGTACTCCTGGCTGCCAGTCATTGCTTTAGTAGCTTACTAATTAATAGATGCTGATGTGTCAGCCAGTGGCTAGGGGAGGATATAGAAGCACAGTATGCTTATCTAGGTGAAACTGGTATGGGAGAATTCAGAATTCCTGATTCTCATCAGAATAGCTTTGGAAAATTGGCAGAGAGTATGGCAGCTTATTCAAAACATGCTCAAATATACTTTGGCTACTGTCTAAAATGAGACTTAAACTAAGTAGTCCCACAGAAGTAAGGAAACCCTTTCTGTGCTGTCTGTAGCACATCTGCAAGTCTGACTGAGGCCTACAAATCAAATTGTTCTGTAGTGTGAATTCTGATGTGGAGGTGGCTGTGGGGAGGAGCTGCCTTCTGCCTGACTTAAAGCATTTTCTGTACTTCACATGCCAAGACATTTCCTTGGGTTAGCAGGTGCCATGCCTCAGTGCCACTCTTGTCTGCAGTCAGATGAGAACGCTACATAGAGGTGATTTGTTTTACAATCTATAAATTAATTTTAAAAATATATGTTTTCATTCTTACCTGATTTTATGCAGTCTGATGTCTTGCAAACACCATCTAAAAGGGGATACAGTTACATTCTTAGTTCTTTATTGAATGTCAGTATAAAACCTACTGTAAATACTCATTTCAGAATTGTATTTAACTGCAGTGTACAGTAAGATAAGGATGAATGGAGACCTCACACTCATAAAGGAATCTTTATAGGAGCACACTCTAAAAAATACCATATTCATTCAATTAGGGTTGTTCTCATAATGTAGAATTTTATAGTTGTCAGAGGAGAATCTTCTACCAATCAACTTGAGGTGGGCAAAATATTCTTTTTGTAACAAAAGAAATTTAGAGAAAAATAGCACATAGACTACAAGGTCAGCTGGAATTCAGCAATACCATTCAACGACAAAAAAGATTTGGGAATTAATTAAAAATTCTGAGGCACTCTGAAATCCTCTGAACAAAACACAAGGCTCAGGAACGTGAAAATGTTTCCTTTTGAGACTTTAGAAATAAAACCATATTAATATCTCATTTCAGATTGGCATCTTTTCCATTCCATAAAGGATGCAGACTATTAAAAAAACTCTATTAAAAATTACTAAGTACTTCAAAATAAAGCATTTCCAGTGTGAGGAAACATTGATCCCAAATGGAAATTACAGCTTCCATTATTATCTTTTATCTTATCTTTTTTAAAAGATTATTATCTTTTCCCAAAATTTATCAGGTATTTGCCCCTGAATGGAATTACTTTCAAATATTTTGGTATAGCTGCTGAATAACAACACTTATTAGTACGACAACACTAAAAGTCTGTGCTGCAACAGCCTGTAAAAGGAAAACCAGGATTTTAATAATTATGCACAGAGTCTGAAGGAAGCTCTGTGCCCTGTACTTTGGTTTTCTGAAGCAGTTGTTGGTTCAGTAGAGTTTTTTGCATATTGGAGCATTAACTACAAACAGAAGTATTGCTAAGTCAGAACAGGCAGAAGTTTGTGTTTAGCATAACTTTACATGAACAAACTAATTCTAGAGTCCCTACTGGAAAACAAAGGGTGTGGTGTCCGTGCCCAGCAATAAGAAGTATGGATGCAGCATTCCTTTACCACGGGTTGTGTCATACATGTGCAATAGGTTTACCATGTAGCAGCTATTAGCTGTCTCATATTATACACCCAGTAAGGTACAGTTTTCTGTTATTGTGTAAATAATTCTTGAGCTGACCTCATTATTTTATTTTTGTTATGTTTTATGCTTTGCAGCTATATACATACCATGCAATACAGTCTTTCTTAATGCAACATTTTAATACAGTGCAATAGCTTAATTACATGTATTTTAATTACATATTGACAAATGGGTTGTAGTTATTAAAACATTTTGGTAACTTCTCAAAATGCTTTTCTATCTAATTTGCACATCTAATTTCTATTAAGTGCACTCACCGTCATACGTTGCATATAGCACGATCATGGTGATGGCAACAATTGCTAGCAGGACAACTACAACAGACAGCCCTATTTCCAGCCCAGTCCATCGCAGCTTCTTCTTTGGTTTTGCAGTGTTCACTTCAGTTATATCCATCTGGCTTTCTGACTTGCCCATAACCCAGTGTCTGAAAGGGAAAAGGGAAAGTTCACTGGAGGACTTGGACTCAAACACAGTTCTTGAAGGCTGCTCCTCAATCGCAGAGTAACCAAGATGTTTTCTGGGGGAGTTTTCAAAGTATTTGTAATGACAAGAAACTCAATTANCACCAAAGAGAAAACGGAGGCCGTAAATCAGAACCTATTCTTAAAACGTACCCGTGTGGTTTAATCTTATATGATGGTCCAGGAGTTCACAAGCAAGCAAGAAGCTTGTCGCCCTGCTTAAATAAAAATTAACCTCATCTGCCAATTACTTATCTCATGCCAAAGGTCAAAATATGCCATTGTGCTTTGCTGTCATTTCATAAAATACTATGTAAGCAATTCTTGACAGCAGCTTTACAGCTGGCTCTAAAAATAGCAAAAAACCCTATAATTCAGGCTCTGCTGGGAGCCTGTCAAGTTCACACTGAAGACAGTGAGTCTTCAGTCATTTTTAAAGTGTACCCAAGCCTGCTTTGAGATTAGAACACAGTAAATGAGGAGTGACTTTAACACATACATGCTTAAGTGGTGGGAGTGACAGGATCCCTGGATTATGTATGCAGTGGTAGAGTTAAAATTGTATTCATGTCACCCTTTGAGGGTCACATGGCTTTCCTTTGCAATGCCGCTGTCCTTGCTCTCTGTAAGTTGGTGTAATAGCAGTAAGAGAACCCTTCCCAGTTTCTGCATCCATTCAAGTCTAACACTTCATCATTTTAAGCTGTTTTAGCTGGATTCATCTTTGTCTCCTCAAGCTGCCTCAACATTTGAGTTTCCCAACCTTTGCTTTTCCTCTGGACCTTCTGTTTCTGCCCAAATCCTGTTTGGTAGTTTCCAGTAGTCTCTTCCTCTCCTAGAATACCAGTTTCTGCACCACAAAAACATAGCACTGAGGTCCACATGTTAGTGAAGGTGCCAAATGTCTCGGTATTAGGCACTGCAGAGAACAGAGATTTTGTTTTCCGCATATTTACACAGTGGACCCTTGAGCACTATTTCTCTAAAGGGATGAGAAAATGTTTTATTTCAGTGGCTTAGCTCTGTGTCACAGCTCCCTACAGGTCCTCTGTGGCACAGGAGGCTCGAATCGTGCAAGGACTGCGCAGCATCTTTCCAAACCCATTAGGACCATTAGCTGCCTTCATGCTCCTCGGGACCTGCTGGTTCTCTCTCTAGTAGGTTATTGGTCAAATGTCAAAGCAGTTTCTGAGACAACAGGACTGAAATCCCACAGAATGAAGTAAAATGTAGAGACATTTCCCTAGCATTAATTGTGAGAAATTCAAAGAGAACAGAAACACAAGAGAGCCATTGTACCCTTCTCACCTCCAGTCATAGTAAGCAGCAAAAGATGTTACTTCTCTTAACTAACTACCAGCCAGTCCCTAATGACCACCTGGAGCCGAATTTAAGAAACATTCTTTGTCCTCTGACTCCACTCGTGACTTCAGAGCACCACTGCGAAACACAGTACCTTCCGCATGCGGATACAGTCCTTACACCCCACTAAGTGTTTCCAAGCAGGAATCTTTCAGTCCCTGCGGGAGTGTTCCTCAGTGCATCCCACTGCCTCAGTGTCACTTGTAGTTAGTTAGAGAGTCGTCCCATCTGCCTTAACGAGCACTGGGTAAGAGCTGCTTTGTGTGCTGCCGCCCCGTCCACCTCAGCAGGCTTACGATTCTGTTCATCTCAAGGTCAGCAGCAGTACGAGAATAATCTGAGCAGAAATAAGCCCGAGGTTTTGGGGGTTTCTGACGTTTCCCCTTTCGCTTCCGTCCCGCGGGAGGGCGCTGGCTCCCGATGGTTCGGTCGGGCTGTCCCGGGGACTCCCGGAGCAGACCCGCTGCGGAGGATCCGAACTTCGGGGCGGGCAGCAGTGGGAACCCGTCGGTCTGCCCTTCCGTTCCAACGCCGCTCCCCCGTCCCCGCTACTCACCGGCTGGCGTTCGGAGGGCTCCGTTCCCGGGGCCGCCACGCACATCCCCGGGCAGCGTCGGGGGCACGGGTGGTCTCAGCGGGTCTCAGCGCCCCGTCTCGTCTCACCCGGAGCTTCGGGGCAGCGGCATCGCCGGGACACCAGAGCTCGGGGCGCTCTCGCGGCCGACACGAAGCCGCTGGCGGTGCCCGGAGCCCCCCAGCGCTGCCCGGCCCGAGCTGACGGCTGCCGCGTCCTCTGGGCGGTCGGGAAAGCAGGATGGGGCAGGAAACCAGCAGCCACCTCCCCCCGCCCCGCGCCCCTCACCTCGCCCCGCTGCCGCGGCGGGAAGGCGCTGCCGCGCGCACAGACGCTACGTCCCACCGGGCTGCCCCATCCCCAGCTCCCGGCGCTGCGGGGGAGGGTGGGGGCACCCCGGGCACAGCCCCAGCCTAGCCGGAGTGCCCGAGCAGCCGGCACCTGCCTTCCTCCGCCGGCTCCTCATCACTTTGCAGGCCGATCGGCAGAAGGGAAGAGGCTGATACCCAGGGAGGGGTAGCGGCTGTAGCGCCTGGGTCCCGTTCCTATGCGGATTTGTTGCCTTTGTCAAATTAATGCAGTCACATAGGCTCTGCAAGGTCTTACAGTCCCGTGTGCTCATGGATTTCTTCTCAGGAGGGAGACAGCTGTAACTCCTTGCAGTTCCAAGCTCAGGCAGAAGCGTTCCCAGCCATTCAAATAGCAAAAGATACAAGTTTCATTCTTACCAAGTTTCATTCTTACCAAGTTTTGTTTTTATTGTTTCATTTTTACTAATAAATCAGCAAATATCAGAGGCAGCAGTATAAGGCTCTGTCATCCCTCTTGCTCAAGCCAGTTACTCACTTCTGCACCTTTATTACGTCTGAGGCAGAAATAGCAGCTGAAACTCCTTAAGTCTTTTATTATCGGTCACACACAGTGAAATGTCTGTTGATCCAGTGGGGTGATAGTCCTCTGCTCTAACGGAGGTGGAGACAGAATACTGACTTCTTTATGGAGCTGCACAGCAAAGGATCCACAGAACTGATGCTGTGGCTGATAACATGTTAACCGAGCAGTAAAAATGAAGCACTTATGCAAAATGGTCATCTGAAGATGGAACAAGAACAAATAAAGTTTTATTCATCAAAGAGATAAGGCAATGCAAGTACCAAAAATAGGCAAGAAAAACATTTCCAAAAGTCTAGAGAACAGAAGCACTACATTTTCTTAAAGACAAGAAAATGGTGATTATATCCTCTTCACAATCAGTGTCTAAATTAATATAAATATTTCTTTCAACTTTTGCTGTATCCATTCTTGCAGAGTTCCGGTTACTAGAAGAAGCCATCTTCTTCTCCTGCAGGTCAGTCCTGACATCACCTGGTATCTTACAGACACAAACAATAGAAAATCTCACCGAACCACATAAAAGTAGAGGAGTCGTTAAAAATACATGTGATTTTGTAACCAGATTCCTGTTGTATAGCCTGAGTGACAGCAAAGCTTGAAAAAGCAGAGGGTGATGTGTATGAACAGACTGAACTACAGTGGCAGAAAGGGTTTGTTTCCAAAATTTTAGGTGAACCAAATGAGAGTGTAGTAGCCTAATTCATCACAAAGAGAGGAAAAATGGAGAAGCTTGACTGGAAGCCTGTAAGTACTGCAAAGAGGACTGACAGGCAGTGCGAAAATTTCCAGTCTTGCAGGACCTTGTGCTTGGAAAGAGACATTAGACATCAGTGCATATGCGGGACACAAGAGGTGTGATCCGTGAGTCAGACACTAAGGTTCCTGTTTGGGCCTTACTTAGCTAGGGAAGTGTCCCCATAAACTGTGCTGGCAGGTAGGACAGAACAACATAACCAAAATGGGCCCACCATCCAACCTTCAGAAGAGCAAACTGAGTCACAATAGCTCAACTTGAATTCCTTATCAAGCAAAAAAAAAGGCAGTAACTCACTGAATATTGTTTTCTCTGGTTGGTCCAAACTGACAACAGTAAGACCTTATTCTTACTGTGACTCCTGGATGACATTCAGGAAATTTGGACTCATGTATGTTACTGAGAAGCAACACTGATGATACTTGTTGGGATGTCAGTGTTCCTTTTGGGAATGCTCACTTCCCCAAAGTAGCACAGTCAGCGTTTACAAAACAAACAGCTGCCCACATGAACGCTGCCTGTGTGGTTCCTATGGCCTGTCTTAATCCGTCTGATCTCCCTGGCAGGTCCTGCCTCGTAGGCAGAAGTAGAAAATGCAAAATCTCTTGCCTTCTCTTTTTGGCCCAGTGTGTTGGCCTGTGAGAGAACTTAAATGGCAAAGTCAAGTGCTCCAACTGTTAACTCATTTGTGTTTTCCTCAGCCAGTTGATAATGAATCCAAGTCTGGGTGATTTTTCATTCAGGAAAGTAAATAGCCAGGGTCTCAAAATATTTGCTTCAGTGCTTAAATTATTCAAGTCTAATTGTATTGTATTACAAAGCTTTGTCTTTGTTAGCTGACAGGCTCTGTGGTGTAACTGTTTTGCAGGTGTTTGCAAGCCTGATAAAATGCTTGACTGAAAAGCTGCATTTTTAATTTTTTAGGGTTTTTTTAGCTGCTATTGAGCTTGTCTGAAAACCACACACAGTGCTTCGGTTAACACAGTATAACGGGTATTTTGGGGTCCTCAATTTCTCTACAGCTATTGACAATTGTAGTTATTACTAGGGAAAACTGGGTGGGTTTTGTGGAAGAAATGGGAAAAAATTGAAGTGAGGTAAACTAGGAGTTGTTAATAATGTGAACCCAGAAAAAAAAAGGTGTGAGGCAGGATCTGGATGAGTTAACCAGTTTTCCTATACAGTGCAAACATGCAAAGCATAGTCACACTTCTCCAGTACAACACAACATTGCAAAAAAACATGAGCAGGAGCACAGAGAGGCCTTTACTCCAGTGAAACAACCAGAGACACAAACTCCCACCAAACAGCCACTGGGGCTCAGCTGCCCCACAGCTGAGGCTCTGCATTGTGCCTTCAGTGAAGACCAGGATGGGGCTGGGGCTCAGCTGCCATGAGGAGAAGCCTCATCCCAGCTGGAACCTTCTGGAAAGGGGTTCTGAGGGTCCAAGGGGGTGCTGACAGGGGTCAGGAGGGCTGTGAGGGGCTGAGGGGGGTTTTGAAAAGCCAAATGAGGCTAAGAGTGGCTGAAGAGGGCTGTGAGGGACCAAGTGGGACAATGAGGGGTCAAGGTGGGTTATAAGGGGCTGAGGGGGACTATTACAGGCTAAGCGGGACTGGGTGGGGCTGAGGGGGCCTATGAGGGGTGCCCTAATTCTCTTGGGTGACTTCAACCCAACACAGCAGTGAGCAGGCAGTCTAGAAAGTTCATAGAGTGTACTGAGGACTGTTTTTTGTCACATTGAGCCTACCAGGGGTGATGCTTATCTTGATTTGCTTAAGCTCCATCAAGGGAGGTTTAGACTTGACATTAGGAAAAGGTTTTTCACTGAAAGTGTGATCCGATTTTGGAACAGGCTGCCCACAGAGGTGGTTAAGTTGCCATCTCTGGAGGTGTTCAAGGTTAGTCTGGATGAAGTGCTGAGTGGCATGATCTAGATGTTAGGTTTACTTGGTTGGTTTTAGGTTGGACTGGATGATCTTTAAGGTCTTTTCCAGCCTCATCATTACTGTGATTACTGTGAAGTGGAACTCTGTAGGGCTGGATGGGGCCAAGTGGGACCATGAGGGGCTGAGGGGTCTGTGAGGGGCCACGTGAAGCTGTGAGGAGCCAAGGTGAGCTTGTAGGGGGCCGAGTGGCTGCCATGAAAACTGTTACTGTTGTACCCTTCAAGAATTCCACCCCTGTCCTGCTGTGACTTGGAGCTCCAGAGAGCAACTCATTGCTCAGTAGAATGGCAGCTTCATGGGGTTCTGGCCTGGCTCGATGTGTGGGGCTGTGGTGAGTGGGCCTCAGTAATTACTGTTAGCTCCTCACAAGTCATTGCTGCCATTAACAAGAGAATCAGCCATTCTTCTTCGTTTGTGCTTCTTCTTGGTGCCATAGATCCATGTTAAATGTATGTGTTTCCCTTTCAGAGTCAGCTGCTTAGGTCATCCCAAAAGCCTCAGTTTTGCTTGCATTTTATTGTTATAATCATCATCATTAGCATCTTTATTATTCTTAGGTCTTGGGACTAGTAGTTTCCTATTTGCCTTTACTGCAGAGCTTGACATTACCAATGTGGAGCGAGGTGCCTGGAGAAGAGGCCTGTGTAGCGGTGGTCAGATGATAATGTGGGATGTGTTTTGAGGTTGCTTTTTTACAGGAAATGCTAGAGTCAGTAGCAGTTCCTGACCCAAGTGTGAGCCACAGGCAGCGAGATACATAGGGATTACAAATGTGGAGGATATTTTGACTTAACAGCTTACTCTGTATTTCTAAATAATTGTATTTTTAAATAAAGATGTTAAGGCTAAGAATACATTGGACCGAGGCACTGTTTGAAGCTGAATTGTGATGCCTCGTGTGTCTGTAGAAGCTAATTGAAGTTAACATGGAATAAAGGAGCACAGTTTTTTGGATGCATTTTATAGTTTACAGATTTCTTGGCTGTCCAAGGATTATTTGACCAGCTTTACTTGGCTCTGCAGAAGGCTTTGTACTGAAAGCCGTGGAGTGAGTTTAAGAGAGAGCTTGTATTGTTGTTGACAGAGGGTATGCGAATTTGAGCACATTTGTGAAAATAATTACTTGTGCTGAAGTACAGAGCAGAGAGCTGGTTTGGATTTTTCCAAGGTTCAGACTGTATCACATAGTCCCCAGAGGCACCAGTGTTGGCACAAACACTAGAGAAAGGAGTAAAACTGGCTGTATCATCACCAAAGAGCTTGTCTTGCCTCACTTTTATTTTGTTTCTGTCTACTCCACCATGTGAGCAAGGGAACCAGAGATATCATGGCAATGCAGTAACAAGCCACTGCAAAGTTAAATTCTTAGTATTAATAGTTCAGAAATGAAGATAGAAGCTGAATGTTTTCAGAAGGTCATGGTAGCATTAATCAGATCTACAGTAAAAGTCATGCTTTGCTGAACTTGTGTGGAAAAAAATAGTCTCTGAGATGATCATAATGAACGTCATCAATAATTGACTGAAGATTTGTTGAGTGTCTCCTCCTACACACCTTACTGTGAAGGTGAAAAGCAAAGCAAAGCAGCAGGAGAAAAAAATACTATTTCAGTGGATTGAAAGGATCGGAATATGCAAAAACACACTTTTTGCATGTGTATTTGTACCTCACATGCACCAGTCTGAGCACTCTGTCTGCCACCTCTTTGAATTATTGTTCAGAATATCAAGCAAATTATTCATTAATGAAGTATAAATGGTGGGGCGGAGCAGTGCCATGCAGGAGTTACATACATGAGCATTCTGCTGAGAGGCTGCACATCTGCACTGCCTCAGAGTGCTGATACGGAGGCTGTTATCAAGAGAGACTAACTCTTTGAAGAACAGATCCCAAAGCATGTGTTTACTCTGTAGGTTGGAAAATGTCAAGACTGTTACAGCCTCTAATCAGGTTATACTGTTCCAAAGGGTGCAATTCTTTTCACTGTCATACTGCCTTAAAACAAGAAGTCATTGATCTGCTGCAAGCCCGATAAACATGCTAAACACTAAGGCTTGTGTTTGCAGGGAGTGTTGAGTGCAGTTACAATCAAGAAGATTATTAAGGTTGGAAGATCTAAAAAGAGAAAAGAAATACCTAAATTTAGGATGACAGACTGAAAATATTCCTAAGTAATGCCTAGGTCACTGGCAAACAATCAGCCACAGCTTAGCAAAGCAGTATGTGGTGTCACCTGGCCTGTTCTTGGTTGCTGCTTTGGGTCTGCTCACCATCCGGATTCACAGATTCATAGAATGGTTCAGGTTGGAAGGGACCTTAAATATCATGTAGTTCCAACCTCCCTGCCATGAGCAGGGACACCCCCTACTGACCTAATCAAATAGTCTACAGGAAAAGTAAGTTCTGTTTCAGTGTCACAGATTAGCTGGCTCCATGTCTCTGGACAATTAAATAATTTGAACAAAGTCTATGACTTAAATGTCTCTTTTTGGTCTTTTCTTAATCCCAAACAATAAAGTACAAGGCTTGTAGTACTGCATGTAAAATGGGGAGAAACCCCCCAACTCTAGACTGGCAGGACAGAGCACAGTGAGAGCTGACCTGTTCTGAACGATCTTTCTTAGGTCACATCAAATAGTTGATCTGGGAGAGAAAAAGAATAGCTTTATATTATGATAACTATAGGTTATATGTTAAATTGTGTGTTACATTAGTTTACCTTAGCTTATGCAAGGGCAAGGCTTCTGTATGTGTGAATCTGGAAATGAGAAAATTGGTCTGTATTGATTGTTTCAGTGAGGACTTGTCTTGCTTTCTTTGAGCCTGTGCCAAAGCTTCTGTCTTTGCTAACTGTCAAAGCTAACTT
This sequence comes from Upupa epops, assembly GCA_013397515.1. Lineage (NCBI taxonomy): Eukaryota > Metazoa > Chordata > Aves > Bucerotiformes > Upupidae > Upupa > Upupa epops. Next base: position 379,902 of record VZRI01008209.1, read on the forward strand.
TAACAATGAGATCAAGACCTAGGACATCTGTCTACCCTGAGAAACAGGGACATTTAGTTAGGTGCTTGTGTGTGGTATTTAGTTGCATAAAGCAGGGTTACAGACATCTGAGTACACATTAAATTAACACGTGTAGTAGAGGCAGATACTTGTTCTACATGCAGTTTAGCACACTTTATCACAGCTCTGCAGGGTGGAGTTTTGCAGCCATAGCTGGTCACTGAACAGCAGAGACAGAGCTGCTCCCGTGCCTTTGTTGCCTGGCATGACACCTACACCTTAATGTCCTTGCTGAGTGAGTTTACTTACTCTTGCCCATGAGATAGCTCACACAGTGCAAGCAGTGTTCTTTTGTCCTCTGTTGCTGCAAGTCTTCCCCTTATCTCAATGTTCTTTCCCTTGCTGTTTAGTCTTGTTCTACTGCCATTTACTTTTCTCCTATTTCTAGTTTGCCTCTGATCCTGTTTTCCCTTCATTCTTCTATTGGCTTTGCCCTTTTTTTACTCTTCTCTGTTTCACTGAAGCTATGAGTATAAAGTGGATCAAATGGTTGCAGGGTTACAGCAGACCCTTGATCTTGCAGTGTTTAATGGATCTGTAATTAGGCCATGTATCCCTTTGAGAATGGGCAGTCTGGGAATTTGCCAGGATTCACAGGGGAATTTAGTAGCCTACTAAGAGTTTTCAGAACTATTAAATTCCTTAAGAAGTTTTAAAGACACCACCCATTCAGGCAGGGAAGAATTTTGAACTACGGCATCTCTAAATACACCTATAACTAGAGAAGAGCAGTAGAAAAACACTTACCTTACGGAGAAAATTTGCAATGATTATGTAGTGTGAAGTACAGAATTTTTCAGTATTAGTAACATTCAGTAACACATGACTGGCTTAGACCTTGTAATATGTGTTTTCTCTGAGAATTTTTATTTACATATTTGATAAGACAAGAGTATTAAAACACACATGAAGCAAGCACTGTATGTAGAGCGTTGCTACAGCTATGTAACTTCTGCTGTTTTCTGTTCTTTGACTATAGAATTGTGTAAGTATTGGCTTTCCTCCATCCTCCCTGTTTGTTATTTATAAGATTCTGTGGCTTCACCAAAGGGAATTCACACAGAATCACAGAATTATTGGGACTGGAAAAGTCCTCTGAGATAATCAAGCCCAGCCTATGATGTATCATCATCACAATAACCAGACCATGGCACTAAGTGCCACATAGATTCATAGAATGGTTCAGATTGGAAGAGACCTTAAAGATCATGTAGTTCCAACCCCCCTGCCATGAGCAGGGACACCACCATTAGACCAGGTTGCTCAAGGCTCCATCCAGTCTGGCCTTGAACACCTCCAGGAAGGGGGCATCCACAACCTCCAAGGGCAACCTGTTCCAGTGTCTCAACACCCTTACTGTGAAGAATTTCCTCCTGACTTCCAGTCTAAACCT
>VZRI01008209.1:390988-436893 GCA_013397515.1 Upupa epops
GCCACACTATTTCCTATATAAGCCAGGATGCCATTTGCCTTCTGGGTCACTTGGGCACACTGCTGGCACATGTTCAACTGGACTTCCTGCCCTCCAGCAGATTGACGCTCCCCCCCACCAACTTGGTGTTATCTGTGAATTTACTATGGGTAGATTCGATCCTCTCATCCAGGTCGTCAGTAGATGTTGAATTGGACTGGGTTCAGTATGGACCTGTGAGAGACACCACTGGTCACCTTATACCAACTGGATGCTGCACCATTCTCCACGCTCTCTGGGCCTGGTCATTCAGCCAGTTTTTAATCCAGCAAATGATGCCCTTGTCCAAGCCATAGACTGCCAGCTTTTCCAGGAGGACACTGTGGGAGACCGTGTTGAAGGCTTTGCTGAAGTCTAGGTAGACCACATCCATAGCCTTCCCTCATCCACTAGGTGGGTCACCCAGTCATAAAAAGAAATCAGATTGGTCAGTCGTGACCTGCCTTCCCTAAACCCATGCTGGCTGGGCCTGATCGCCTGGTTGCCTTGTACCTGCCACTCAGTGGAACTTGAGGTGATCTGCTTCATAACCTTGACAGGCACTGAGGTCAGGCTGACAGGCCTTTAATTCCCCAGATCCTCCTTCCAGCCCTTCTTATGGATGGGCACCATATTTACCAACCTTCAGTCATCTGGGACCTCCCTGGTTATCCAGGACTGGTGGTAAATGATGGAGAGTGGCTTAGCCAGTTCTGACACCTCCATCAGCACCTAGGATGCGACCCATAGACTTGTTAGGATTTAGGTGGCACCGTAGGTCACCAGCTACTTCCTCCTGGATTACTGAAGGTGTATTCTGCTTCCCATCCCCGTCTACTAACTCTGAAGCCCAGTTGCCCAGAGGAAGGCCAAGCTCTTTGTAAAAGACTGAAGCAAAGAAAGTGTTCAGTACCTCAGCCTTTTCCCTGTCTGCTTTTACTATGTTTCCCCCCTCACACAATAAGGAATGGAGATTTTCCATGGCCCTCCTGTTATTAATGTATTTATAAAACGACTTCTTATTATTCTTAATGGGCCAGGTTACATTCTTCTGACCTTTCACGTCTCCGATTCTCTTTCTCCATGACCTTANTGAAGGTGTATTCTGCTTCCCATCCCCGTCTACTAACTCTGAAGCCCAGTTGCCCAGAGGAAGGCCAAGCTCTTTGTAAAAGACTGAAGCAAAGAAAGTGTTCAGTACCTCAGCCTTTTCCCTGTCTGCTTTTACTATGTTTCCCCCCTCACACAATAAGGAATGGAGATTTTCCATGGCCCTCCTGTTATTAATGTATTTATAAAACGACTTCTTATTATTCTTAATGGGCCAGGTTACATTCTTCTGACCTTTCACGTCTCCGATTCTCTTTCTCCATGACCTTTCAATATCTCTTAAGTGCTTGCTGATTCACCTGTGCCTCTTTCCAGAGTAGATACACTCTCTTTTTTCCCCCTGAGTTCTTGCAAAGCTCCATGCTCAACCAGGCTGGTCTTCCCTACCGGCTCATTTTTCAGCACATGGGGACAAACTGCTCCTATGCCTTCATAATTTCATTATTTAAGTGAGGTGCAGCCTTCCTGGGCCCATTAGTTTTTGAGGTCTTGTTCCCAAGGGACTCTCTTAACCAGTGTCCTGACTAGACCAAATTCAGCCCTTTGGAAGTCCAAGGTAGAGGTTTGACTGACAACCTTCCTAACTTCACTGCGTATTGAAAACTCTATCGTATTGTGTCACCAAGCCCAAGATGATCTCCGACCACCATGTCTTCCACCAGCCCTTTCATGTTGGTAAACAGTAGGGCTCATGGGGCACAACCCCTGGTAGGCTCTCACCAGCTGCAACAGGAAGTAGTCATCCATGCATTCCAGAAACCTCCTGGACTGCCTCCCTTTCTGCTGTGTTATACTTCTAGCAGACATCTGGAAAGTTGAAGTCCCCAACAAAAACAAGAGCTAGTGAATGCGAGATATATCCAGGTTGTTCAAAGAATGTTTCATCAGTGTCTTTATTCTGGTTGGGTTATCTGTGGCAGACTCCTACCAGGATAGGATATCTGTCTTGGAACATTTCTTCTTTTTTCCCTACGCAAAGCTGGGAGGCTCTGTGTCTACTCTGGCTGTGTCCTCTCAAGTACGCTGTTCATCCTGTAGCTCTGACAGCTCTGGTTAGTAGTTCTCAGACCTTGGACTTGCACTGTCATTGTCTGTCATTGCTACAGGTTAAGCTCTTCAGCCCATGTTCTGGTTTTTTAATATGGGCAACATAATAGCATGGACCCAAATTCCTGCTGTGTGTATATGACTCCCACTAACCAGGAGTTTATCACGTTGAGATTATAAAGTCTGAGCCAGACAACTGCAGACTCATGTCCTCAGTTGGAGCAGAGATCTTGGTCTAGCCAGCACTAACTTAGGGTACATTAGGCCCATGTGGTTTCCTGAGCAGGCTTTCTTTAGCATCTCAGTATGCATGAGTGCTGTGTGTCACTCTTATCAGCCGTAATCTGTCCAGACACTGCAGTTTCACCTACATGCAAGACATAGAGGTTTTATTTCTGCACTCTGCAAGATGATGGCCAGAGACACCTAGATTCAGCAAACCATTTCAGCAGTTCAGCTGGAGGGTTTGTTATGAAAGCAAAAGCCCAGAAGCATGTATGCAGTTACCTCAGTTGTGATCTTCAGAAGTAAAAACCTCAAAACCCAGTCTGCTAGCAAACAATTCTGGCGGGCTGCCAGTTTGGAAGGAAGGTATTTGCACATTGCACCAAAAATCTGGTGAATAAACTTCTGTCTGAAGTTACTCATCTTCAGGCGTATCGGTGATTTCTCTGTCTACATCATAGGTGGCAGTATGTTGTAGTATAATTTGTTGTGTAAATCCAGGACACTCAGGATTGTATATGCCTGGTAGAAGAGGTAGAGGCACTCTGTTAAAATTTGCAGCTGAGAAATGTCCTTGGGAATTGCCTCTAATTGTGGACATGATGATGTTGTTTGGCAAGATAAATATTCCACAGCTGTCACCTTGGCTTGTCACAGCACCAAAGTGTCTTAAATTGCATCCTATCAGTCACTGGTCTTTGCAACTGATGTTCTGATTAGTGTATCTCACTTTAAAGCCAGTGTATTTTATTGTATGTTACTTTAATTTTCTAGCTGGCCTACAGATTTGGTTTCTTGTGGAGCATAGTATTGTTTGACAAGACAGATCTCACACAGAATAACTTGCAACAGAGTAGGGATGAACAGTTCTGTGATACACTTGGGCAGCAGAGGCCGCATGTCAGGCTTTTTCAGCATGAGTGTGTTCAGGAGTTACTGGCTAGAGGACTATATAAATAAATAAATAAAACCACAGGGTAGAGTCAGAATGGCCATCAGCCTGCATGATCTATGGGAAGGATGTGTACACTCTGCAAGGAAAACAAAACTTTAAAGAGTTGAAAGAAATCAGGAGGGAATATAACTGAGTCATTCAGTTTTCCAAAATACAGCTGAAAGTGCACCAGATGTTGTGTACTGTGTTGTGTGTCCTGACTCCAGTTCTAGTTGCACATCTTGAGTCAAGTTCTGCAAGGTGGATGTACGGTGCTGTTGACACACTGGCATTCCTTCCCACATAAATTACTCAAGTGACTGTAGATTCTTTATGATATTGGTAACAGTAAGTCATGAATCTAAATGAAGGTTGTTTGAACAGATTTGGTTTATGGTAGTGATGAGGTAGTTCAACTAATGTTGGGTTGTTCTAATGTTGAGCTACATGTGTTGTTTTTGTTACCCCGTGGGTCAGCCTTGCTGTACAGTGTATGAAGAAAGCTGCAGTGAAATGCCAAAGCAGAGTTCTTGGTCCCTTTTCACAAGTTACCTAATTGTGGTTGGTATCTGACAGCATAAATGTGAATCACTAAACACAATTCTTTTGCGCATGTCTCTCAGTAAATGCAGGTGTTTGGCAACAGGAGTATCACAGACCCCAAACACACAGTCACAACAGGACATCTTTTGTTGAGCAATAAGGGAAACCTTATTCCTTATAGTTGCACCCAACAGAACAGCTGCAGCTGGTGCGGAAGCATTGCTGACCAGTGCAGTTGTTCATGAAAAGGAAGCAAATGCTTTGTCCTTTTTCTGGGAGCTTCAAAATGTGTATAACCATGATGGGGCAGCTCTGCTTTGAATGTGAATGCTGAGTGCAGAACCCAGAACACTAAGGGAGCTACATGTTTCATGCATGAAAGAGGAAGTATTGGTACAGCACATGTACTTCAAATCTGTTTACTCTAGTCAGTAGCCAGAATAGTGCTTCAGACCACCAGAGCGTAACACATCTGAGCATTTCCTACTGCCAGTGGTTTAATCCAGTTTGCTCTGAAGTACAGGTTTGCTTTTGTTGCTTTTAAGCTTTGAAAACTAGAGCTTTGCTACCTCTTCTGGTGCTTTTCTCTTCAAATGTTGAAGGCAGATCTTCTTTATCCACATTGGTATCAGACTGAATAGGTTGCACAGTGGCTAACAAAGTTACTGTCTAGACCAGTGGTGCCCAGCCCTGGTTCTGCAGTGGGCCGAGTTCCTTAAGAACTTCTCTAAGGCTCCAGCCTTATTTTGAGGGAATCTTGGTTCAGTCAAGCCAACAACTGCTCTTGTAAAAAAGTCTAAGACAAAAATATTACAGGCCGTGGGATTTGTGAAACATTTGGTTGACTCTGCTGCCTCTTCTGATTCACAAGTTTTGTTTCTCATTATTAGAAATCTCATTCCATCAGAAAGTTTATTTTGTTCCTTTGAAGAACCAACCTACTGATCAGTCTCTTGGGTTGAATTGAGCCCAGGAGTGGTGATTCTCACTGTTCATACTCATTTGAGTCTGAGAAGTAGGAACTGTTGGGATTGTTAACTTTTGCTTGGTGACTTTGTATCTCAATATAAAAGATTCTTGCATTGCTTTTTTCTTTATTCTCTGATGAAATGACCGTTAGATTAATAAAATGGGTATAAGCACCACAGCGCTGGAGTTGTTAAGAAATAGATAATCCAGTTTTCAGCTAGAGTGGGACAGTTTTTTCAATTTGTGCAATTTAGTTGATGGTGAGGTTTGTGCTTTTCAAAGGAAAGAAAGACTTGAATATATTGGGGTGAATTTCCATGAAGTCAGAAGCCTAAGGCTGCAGAGGAGTGTGCTAAATTTTCATGTGCTCACCACATTTCCATACACAAATCAAGTTAATTGTGTGTGTGTTTTTGCTCAGGGCCTTGTGCTTCTGTTTTCAAAGGAGAGGGACTTTTATATTGTTTTATCTTAAAACAGCCTTTCTTTAGGGATGCCTGCAGCTCAGTTTGAGTCTCTGCAGCTCCTGTTTGCTGGGAGGGGTAACAGTGGAGACAGTGGGAAAGTCAGGAATTAGACTGTCACAAAGGCCAAAGGTACAGGAGAGTCCTTAGGGCCTTTATAGCCAGACTGTTCTCAAGCTGCCAACAAATCTCACCAGATCATCTTAGACCCCTTTTAAGGAAAAAAAGGAAGAGAAAACTGTGGCAAGGGCAGATGAAGTACCTTGAAATAGTGATACCTTTCCTGTAACCAAGCACACTTTATCTGAGAGCACAAACATTTCTAAGGTACAGAGAGGTCCCTGGGGTTTTCCCTGGGTATTTGGAGTGCAGTCAGTCTCTGAACTAGCATAGGTGTTTGTGGTTTCTTGGCTTTTCTTACCATACAGCTACAGTCTGTGTGGCTCTGATCTCAAAGAGTGGCCAGAAATGCAGACAGAACAGGCAGAATGTTGGAGGTTGAGGCAAGTTATTTTGCAAGTGTGCAAATGGGAGCCTAAGAATTTTGAACTGAGTTCAGCACAGAATAGAGCTCTGAAAGGAAGGTCAGACCCTGATGCTTTTTAGTTGGTATTGTAGATTAGATGGTAATACATGATGTGTCTGAGAGGAATCTGAAAGAGCTCTGTGAGGAAAAAAGAATATAAACTGCAGACACATTTCAGTGAGGCTTTCTTGGGAGAACAGGGAAGCCAAAAAGACTGAGATGTGTCTGGGATGGAGGTCATGTTGCCTCTGAGTGTCCTACATGGTATATTTGTGTGATTTACTATTATTTGTATGATTCAAGTTAACCCATTCCTCTTTAGTCTCAACTTTATTATTATTGCTATTTGTAGTGACCGTCATGCCCAGCTGAACGGCAGAATTTTTGGTAACAGAATTCAGCACATTCCAAGTATTTTCATCAAGTGAATCAGAGCTCATACTCAAGATATCTGCACTTTGGCCTTTCCCTGCTGCCCTTGACCAGCATGGAAATGACTCTGGGGTGCTTGCTCCTGCTTCCGCAGGAGTTTGCAGCAGAAAGTGGTTGGTGTAAATCTATGTTTCCTATTTTCTCAATACCATATACCGTTGGGAAACAATGATGTGGCCAAACTGACCGTAGAGTGTGTGTTTAGTCTCCCTTGTTGATCACAGTGGAGCTATGTTTTTTGGTGCTGGCAGACAAAGGTGCCTCCTGTGTGGGCCAGGGAATTAATAATTTAATGCAGATGCTCCAGTGTTCCTTGCCAGTGGGAGTGTGTGGCGTGAGTACTGCATCACAGAAAGCAGAGCATATCATCAGTGTGCGCGTTGCCTTCCTAGTTACATCCTCAACATTGAGCTTGGTAGGCAATTTCATGGAATAATGAGAGGAAGTTAGAGACCCATTAAGTGATGCCGACATGTGGATTGTGTTTCAGCAGTCACCCTTTGAGACAGACATTCAGTTCCTCAGCTTGTGAAACATTGTGGAGAAGCAAACCACACAACTTGCCTTTTGCCTTCAGTCTATGAGCACCAGTTATGGCAGTACTTGAATGTAAGTGCCAGATGTAAAACCAAGGGCACGAACCAATCCTGAAATTACACCTGCACTAGCTGATAGAAGGAATATGTTTGATCAGACAGGAAAGAATTTCATGCAGATTGCTCAAATAAAACTGATTCTTCCAAGAAACTGTCCCTCAGAGTGTCCCTGGGTAGCTCTGAGTCAGAGAGGCTTCTAGTTTGGGTAGCTGTGAAATACTTGATCTTGCTGTTTGGTGAGAAGGATACAATGGGAACCATTGCTGCTATAAACAAGGTTTTACAGAGAGTGGTGCTTTTCCCTCCCAGAGTGTGATGAGGCAATGGTAGATGAAAGCAATCCAAAAGACCTGCAGTGACACTGCAGCACCTGACACGTGTTGGCTGTGTGTCAGGATAACACTGTTCTGTATGAACTAATGGCTTGTGCGTGACCAGACAGCAGAGAGAAGAGATTGGATATGTGCTGATTGTTGAACAATTCTGACTGTGGAAATTGCATCTCCTTTTTCAAGGTACACTCATGAGTTTGGAGCAGTTATGTGTAACTGGGCTTAATAGTTGGGGATAAAGCTGAAGGATTTCACACCCTGGATTGTCTTTGCATCTCACAAGGGTAGAAACAGTGGTACCTCCCTGATGAGATTCCTCAGAACATCACCTAACACTTCTTGTGTCAGTACCTGTGACACTGACAGGTGGAGAGTCTCACTGTGTTCCTGTCCTAGGCCTTGTGATTGCTTCATTTTATGTTTATTCCTTGCCTGAATCAGGTTACCTTGATTGTTGGACATTATTGTCAACAAATCCTAATATTCACATTAGCTAGAGGAAGGAAAGCTCTTGTCTGGTACCTTTGACACTTTGTCTTTTAGCTGCCATCTGGTTGCTGGTATCAGGAGAAAACATGTTTTCCATCAGGTATGGTGGTAATGAACCACAATATCGTCATTATGTGTTTCTGATAGATCGAGTGAGAGGTAAGGTCTGTAGGATTCTTGGTCCTCTTTTTTTTCCTGTATGAGGTATTTTTATTAGCAGTGGTCAGTTGCCAGTTTAGCAAATTGTACAAGAGGAATGCAGTGTGTGTGTTTGGCTTTTAGTGTTAAGCCTGACTCTGCTCTTCATAGAAAGTTCAGTAATATGCCTGCTAAAATCTGCAATACATGACAAAGGCACTTACACTGGCTATCCCCTGTTGGCTGGCATGATGCCTATATGTGTATTACAGAAAATCTACGTCAGAGTTCAATCAGGATTCCAGAATGATCCTTTGAGAGACAGCAAATTATATTTAAACAGTGCAGGAATTGATTTGGGAAGACTGGAAGACTGCAACCTAGAGCACTAGGATTTTTTTATTGGGCTGTAAGATTAAAATTCCTCTCTGTTACAGATCCAACGCCAGATCATGCACCTCTCTTTCTTCCACCTTCTATTGTTATCTTTACTGGCTTCAGTTGTTTTTTCTCATTATCATCAGCCAGTGATGTCACTGGATCTGGCTGAGGGGAATGTCCTCCCTCTCTCTTTCCCTCTTAAGGTGTCTGGCTCCAGAGAACTTACGTGTCTTTTAATTCATGTTACTGACTCCCCATGTGCTCCTGCAGCCTTCTCTTAGCCTCCTTTATTTCTGTATTTCCTCTTGCCCTTGCTGCCTCTTTCTACCCATTTACATATCCTGAAAAAGTTCCCCAGCCCTGCTGCTGTTAATGTTTATACAAGCTGGCTCACTTGAAGGAAATTAATATGTTGTTTAGCCAAACTGTGTCACTGCACATTTTAATTTTCTAGATTTATCGTAGAGCAGCTGTGGCTGAATCCCATTTGAAAAACTTCTGTGATTTTTTTCCTCTAAGTGTGAAATGATATAAACCTTTGGAATGGGAGAAAGATTTTATCTTAAGTAGTAACAGTAAAACCTGTTTATGTTCAGGGCATTTGTAATATATGATTGATTCATTCTTCCACCAGGAAGTTTCTGCCTAGAAGTGACCTTTTGATCAGAATTAAATTTGTAGTTGTGTGTTTTAATGCAAGTAGATGGGCGATATTTATTATTCCCAGGTCATTGTTTTTAGTGGGACCCAGCACTTGAAGGTGTTTGCAGCAGCAAATAGGGCCTAGACTGATACCTGGGACTGCTTGATTTTGACATGAAATTATGAACTAGACCAAAGAACAGCTGTACTGTGTTGAGAAGAGCTTTGCACTGGCTATTTCAGTCTTTCTTGGGGATTTGTTAGGTGTTTGAAGATACTGCATGATCCTTTAAGCATCTTCAGACCTTAAGCAGACACTTGAGTTCCTCAGTGAGCTGAGTGAAGCTTACTTTGTTATCTTCCTGTGCCACATACAAGATCCCCGTGACCTCTTAGGTAAAGATGGGCAATTTATCACTAAAGAAGATCACAACTTGAGTTTTCTTTTAGATTGTGCTTCTCTGCTTGGCACTGTGGGGACTAAAATCTCAGGAACTGAAAATGGTGCTGCTGATTTTTATCATTGACATAAATGAAGACACTGTTAAGAACTGCTTTTCGAGCTGGTATTGATTTCCTTAACAAAGCCTGGCTGGTTTACCAAGGAGACTCTTATCTGCTCTCCCAAGGTTTCAATCCTTACCAAGTGCTGTTCTGAGAGCAAAGGCACCTCCAGAAGACAATAGGCTTCCGTGTATTCTGACACTGGGTTGGAGTCACAGTTTGCTGCCTGAGTTAAACTCAGAACGGGCTGATTAAGATTTAAATGAAAGTTACTGCAACACAGCTGTTAGTCCAGAAAAATTTAGCATAAACTAAAAGGTTTAGCATAAACTAAGCAGCCAACAGCCCAGCCTGCCTCGGAGCACTTGTGCCACAGCCAGGGTGCCCCACTTACCTCATTGCTGGGGATCTGTGGAGTTGCACTACCCATGGTGAGGGGCCTAGCAATAAATGCAAAATACCATAAGGTCAATGCATATAAGAAGGTGGAAGAGCGTTGTCATTTCTGCTGTCAGGAGGCAGCAAGCCCAGTGCTGTTTTCTGTTATATCTCAGACAAACACAAGGAGGAAACTGGTTTTCAGTTGCTCCTGTGAGGCTGGTCCTTTAATGGGTCTAGGTAGGACAGCCTCATCTGGGAGGGCATGTGTGCAGCAAGTATCACTTTCAGAAATCTGGTGTTGGTGTCTCATAGGGAGTGATGTCCGGCTTCTGTGTAGCACTCAGTTATCTGTTCAGGTTTAGAGGTGGGTAAGGAGAGGCATAAATAGGTGGTGGTGACTCAGATGTCTGCATCTACAGTCAGGATCCTCCTCTAATATTTTAAATAATTAAAAAGTCCCTTTCCTCTTTCCTTGCACCCTGCAGGGAAAGCAGGGAAGGCAAAGAAAAAAGATTATATGCAGATTGAGTGTAAAGGAAGCATGAAAATAAAATAAACACCTTTTTTTGTGATTTCTCCAGTGTGATTTTGCAGAAAATGCAGAAATGGTTTCCCAGCAAATTACCATTCAGTGTACTTCTTTCTACATAATAGAATGTTTTAAAAAAACAGAAGCTTTAAATAATGAAAGAGACAGACATTTCTGGTGGGGCTGAGCAGAGTAGTCCCCAATTTAACTAATGTAACTGTACATTCGTCCTGGACCTTTGTCAACACACATTAAAAATACCTCATCAGTTTAACCCATTTACTCTTCTAAGAGAATCCTGGGAGATCATTGCTGCTAAATGAATGAAGAGAGGCAGCCAGGCTAGACAAGGAACCTTTGAATGTTTAATTTCTCCGTTGCATAATGCACTGTGTGACACGTCTCAGAAGGCATTTGACAAAGCGACAGCACCCAGACAGCTGAAATGGAGAGTGGGTTGTGTGCTCTGGTCACTTCTGGCGTGGGCACATTAGTTTGGCCCAAGTCGTGCACATGCTGCTACCTGCACAGGGACTACTCATTGAATGAAGTGCTTGTAGCACCTCCTGGGCATGGCTGGTTCTTTGGTCAGTCAGTTGGTCTGTTAGTTGTTTGGTTGATTAACTGGTTGGTTTGTAGGGGTTTTTTGGCCTCTGATCTGACATCCACTAAGGCTGGAAACAGATTCAGGCAGCTTTGAATCAGCCCCTTGCTAAAGGCAGTGTAGACAAAGTGTCAAATTTTGCTGCTGATCTGCTCATTACAGGTATTCTAGACCTCTCAGCTTTGAAGGAGCTGGACTTCAGCTCTTCCATGTTGCAGAGGGAAAGCTCTTATTAATTTCTGGAAATGAAGTGCAGCAAGGACCATGATTTTGTTACTGCCAGAGTTTATTTCAAAATGCTTAAATAAATGTTTCAGATATTGGTAAAGCACAATTATTTTTATACCCAAGGACTTAAAGGCAGTGTCTGTATTGATGTGAACTGGACATTTCAGAATTCTTTTCATACATATTTGAAATCTGGCAAACAGTGGTGTTTCACTGTGGGTTTTAAGGGTAATTTTACAAAAAAAAACCCCTTTTATCTAGAAAGGAAGGAAAAAATTGTCAGGCAAATTTTGCAGCTTGTAGTTCTTGGCCAGTTTGAAAGGGCAGAAAGGATTAACTGCATTATGCTGCACTCAGAACCCATTGCATGGTCATCTGAGAATATTGCTCTCCTTAGTTCCTTTGTGTGGGTATTTCTTGGTACAGGGATGTACTCTGCAGGAAAAGGACATAAGCTGCTCAACTTGGGGACAAAGAATTACTCTCCTTAGTCTGTTTAGGGTATGAAGGAGAAAAATTAAAGTGTGAACTGATGAAGGATCTGCCTGGCCATTCTGGGTAATTTGTTGATGTCACTGGAAGGCAGGTCAGGAAGCATCACATTATGTTGGCTTCTACTTTATCTGAACTTGAGCCTTTCTGAGTGAAATACTCCCTTTCACTGCCATCAAGTAATAGGGTTGCAGCTTTTCTCTGCCACATGTGTCTCAGCTAAGCAGTGTGTTTCTCCTCATGGATGTCTGTTCTTGTTACAGATCCATCTCCAAAAGCTGAAGGAGATTGTTCAGAAGGGACTACACTGGCCTTCTTCTGAAGTTAGGCTATGCTTTCTTCCTTTTGTCCAATGTCAGATGTTTAGGTTTACTTGGTTGGTTTTAGGTGGGACTGGATGATCTTTAAGGTCTTTTCCAGGCTCATCATTACTGTGATACTGTGATACTGTCTCCAGATCTTTTAAATTCTTAGTTTGGGCTATCTCTACCTCTACTCCACTGAAATCAGTACTAGCTTTGTACCTGGAAAAGGCACAAACATCAGATCCTGGAGTTTCTGGAGGAAAGCTTCCCCACATAAATTGCTGTCGAAGTCAGAATGTAAAGCAGTCCCACCTCTATTGCCCTACAAAATGTTTCTTGATTTTATGTCATAGTGCCCTGAAGAAGACAGTTCAGGTGATATTCAGTATTCAGCTACATCTAACAGCCTAATTAGCATGGGGAGAGAAAATACATTTGTGTGTGATTCTTCAGCACAGTACAATTACTTCTTCTCTCCATTTGAGGTTACAACAGTAGAGATGGGAGGAACATTCTCCGTCCTGTCCCTCACTTTATCATGATGCTTTCTTACATCTTCTGTCTGTAGATATAGCACTAATTTTCAGTTCTTCCAAATAAAATCTGCATCACTGATAGTTACTTTGCATTAAGATTGTTTTTACAAGGTTTACCTGATGTTGGGAATGCAGGGACTAAAGCTGGGCCCTGCTGAGCATTAAATATTCTGCACCAAGACAGTAAGAATTTAATATTGAAGGATTCTTGTTACACCATTACTAAAAATGAGGATAATTTAGTAACAGTTTTCACTTTCACCCTTTGTTGATTTTCTTTAAATGGGATGTACGTAGTGCCTAGGGAACTGACAGATTAATGGCAATAGCTAATTACAATGTAGACAGCTCTGTAAAAACTTTCTCAGAAAATTTTGTTAATGCATTGAAATCCTGGAGATCTGAGGAATGTCCAGCTGTGGGATAATAGCTCAGACTTCCCAGAGTGCACCCAACAGGACCTGAAGTTGTATTCCAATGACTGTTCTTTGACTTTATAAGAATCTTAGTGTTTAGTTCATGCTTGATAATTTTGTGAAGTTTCATAAGTCTTTTTTGTTCTTGAGTTCAACTTTCAGTTCATGTTCAGAAGTATTAAATCTGTGTCTAAACCTAATAGATATTACATGACAGCAAGAAACAGGGTTTTTTTTACTTTGATAGCAGGTTGAATTTCCCTCAGTTGCCATGTCTAGAATTTAGATCTCTACTTGCACAAGCAGAGGGTAAACTTTAGTCTGGGCGCGTTTTCATTTTGGCCTTCTTGTTAATTAGCCGATGGAATGCTTTCAGGTGGAATTGTTCCCTGGCAGTCTGCTCTAGAGAGTTCCCCCTCCTCACCAGGAAAGTACAGGTTTCATCTGCTGCAGAAGGACAGCTCTCTGTATATTAGTGTGATGCACTGATAACCACAGAGAAAGATTCTGTAAAATGACCTCATGGCTGTCAGGTGATGATAGATAAATACATTATGATCACATATATCTCTAGAAGTCCACACAGGACATTTGCTCCTCTGCCTTTCCCCCCAAAAAATTGATCTTTACTTGCATATTGAACTTTATTGAATTGTAGCTCATGTATCTGATGTACCCCTGAACAAGGAAAACGTTTTAAGAATATTTGTTTTTAATCCTGCAATGAAAGACCATATTTTCACTAGCTGTATCATTGCAATGGGATGTTTTAGATTAGTTTGGTGGGTCTTAGTTATCTCATTACTGTGAAGAATGGATGCTGATGAAGTTTTGATTTTGATGTATTAAGCATTGTAGCAACCTAATGCAACATGTCCCATATACTTTTAAATACTTGCAATTCCTAGTTTAGACTTGTGTTCATTGGGCTAAAATTGAGTTTTATTCCCTCACTACCTTTATTTTACACTTAGCAGGGTCTACTAACACGAGTGGTTTTGTTTCTAGTTTTTGAGCAAGGAGAGTGGTATTGGGTAGCTTTGGACTTGAAGCAAAGCTTTTATGTTCTTTTATTTTATTCCAGTAAAAGCTTGATTCTTGGTCACCCCACTGCAATTTCAGAATGTTATGTCAGGTACAAACTGGTGAAGCCAGAAATCCAAGGAGGGGTGAGGTGAAACAAGAGGAAAGGGATGGTGACTATGGAAGCCACAGAAGAAGCAGTTGATACGAAAGGTGGTGATTAATTTGATGCACTGCTATTGTGTCATGACTGACAGCCTGAACCTGAAGAAAGTACGTAGGAATGATTTCTTCACAGAAATGTGCATAAGATTAAGGAGAAGCCTGTTCCTTCCCCCATGACTTTGCTCTCACATAAGGTGTTCACAGCTCTGCATGTTTCCTCCATGCTGAGGTGTAGCAGCCTCAGCTGGGATGTGCCAGAGGTGTCTGAGATGGAGAACTCTATAAGGGCAACCTCCTGATTGAGCACCAACAGCCCTTTGCTTAGAAACAATAAATGTCTGGTCATTGTAAACAAAGGAAATTACTTAGGATGCCTCAAATAGCAAAGTGTGGGGAGGTTCAAGCACTACCCACAGATCCAGATGAGCTCTTCCCAGAAGGAAGGTCCATCTTGTCCCAGGATGTGTAACCTTCCCCAGACTAAATCCTTGATGGGGAGGCTCTTAATAAGGATTGCTCAGGAAAGTCTTCTTGATTTTCCTTGCCTCTCTGCATGCGATCCAGTGGTTACCTGTACAGGGATTTCATGAGACATGGGTGTAGCTGAGCCAGCATAAGTACTGGAAGCAGCAGTATTGTCCTGGAAGGAAGTTGTGTGGTCTCTCTGTGAACATGTGTTCCCTTTGCTAAAGGGAGACTGTGTTGGAACCATTAAATGAATTCTCTACACTTTACACAACAGTACATTTTCAGTCCGTATGTGTGTTCACAGAACTGTGTAGGTGAACAGTGTTCCTCACAAGCGCCCACCATCAGTAGCTCTGTGGTCACAAGTAATGCTGATGAGTGCTCCTTAATCAGAGGCAGTGGCTCTGCCAAGTACAGTGAATTGAGCAACCAGTGATGGAGCTTAGGAGTCATGGCTGTGCCCTAACTGCCACCTCAGTCAGCCCACAGCTGTGGGTAACCACCAGCTGCATTCTTCTGCAGCACAGACGCTACTTAAATATTTTATTTGAGGTCCTAACTTACTTAATGTTGCATTTCTGTGAGGCCTTGCACTTGCAGTATCATGTATTTGAGTGTGGCTTTGTGCAGAGACCAGTCTGCATTTCCATTTTCTAGACAAACAGCAACCTATGTGCAGACACTTCTGACATTCTTTACTCCTGATAGGCTATCTTTGCTGACTTCCAGTTCTCATAAGACATTTTTATGGTACTGGTGCAGATAATTTGGCAGAGAGAAGCAAATTGTCTGTGACTGAAGGACTTCTTTAAGCTGGACACCTGTGTGAAAGGAGTGGTTGATGAGGAAATTAAAAAGGGGATTTCAGGGCATGCTAAACGATGTGAGTAAAGCTGCAGTGCTGTAACTCAGCTTGTGCAAATGTCATTTCCCCAGTGCATGCTTAGTGAGGTGTTTCACTCTTACTGAAAGTAATAATCAAAGATTGTGGAAAGTGTTAATTCCATGGCAGTTCTTGTAAAAGATTTTGAGACAGTGTGATGATTTCCACAAGGTTTAGGGGAAGTTCTGATACAGTTATAGTACTGACTGTTGAATTTGATGGATTGTCACACAAAGAAACTTAAGTTGTAGCTGCCATGTGGACTGTGACAGCTGTAACTGCAGAGAGGGATGATCCAAATGATTCGGCTTCAAACCCTTTCATTTTCCTGCTCACTTGAATCTGTTCTGACAATCTCAGGTCACTGTCTTTGCTACCTTCCTCAATTACTGTCACAGAAATTTTGGAGCAAATTTTACAGGGGGAGCAACATTCCCACTGCCAGAATATTCTGGTGTTCCAGAGTATTTCAGAAGGGATCCCTGGAGAATGGATCTGTTGTTCCCATGGTTTTTCTTTATGAGAGGTTTTAATTTGTTCACTCACAAGTTTTGAAGGAAGATGTATATTTGTGAAGCATTTGTGTAATAAATAAAGCATTTACTCACAAAATGCTTTTGCTGGTAGCCATAAGCAGATGTTGCTGGTTCAGTTTCACAAAGATAGTTATCTGTATTCAGCGTGCTCTGCAAAATCTTTGAGAAAAATAAAAAAATGAAAAATTAATTCTTGATTTAGGTTTTAATGTAACACAAGTTCTCCCTGGCTTTTCCCAAAATAACCTTTTAAGTAAATAGATACAGATACTGAAAACGTACTGTGTAGCACGACAAAGATTTACAGTTATCTGCAATTCTGCAATTAAATGTTTAGTATTTTAACCTAAAGGAAATGTAATGGGATGAGTTGTCCAAACATTGTATAAAAAACCAAACCACTGAGCTCAAGGTTTGCAAAGAGCTGAAATGCTGAAAGTCAGTGATAAACCATTTCCTCCAGAAGATGCTACAAATCACAAAACAGACTGTAGCCCCACTTTCAAATGAAGTACGTAGCACCAGGTTTTGTACAACCACAGGCAAAATACCTGCTAGTCTGTGATGAAAATAAGTACGGGAGCAGAACCTCCACAGAGGTACTATAGATGAAGAAAATTTTCCCTAAATAGACAATAGATGATTCCAGAACTCAAAATTCTGGGCCATTATCTGGAAGCAACACAAAGGCGAAAATCATGAGTACTATCTCTGTGATCCAGAGACCCAATTAGGATCAGTGTATTCTAATGACCTACCTGGACTGAAGGCCATCATCAGTTCCTTTTCCTGTGCATGCAGTATTAGAGCATCCACAACACACTGCGTTATGGGCAGTGTACAGCAAGATGAACTAGTGTCATACCCAGTGTATACTGACATCCCTGTGAAATAGCTGTAGCCGAGATGTAGAGTCTGTCATTGCGCAGGTAATTGAAATAGACAGCTCAGTGAACTTGAGTGTTGAAATTTCTTGCAACAATCTTGCGAGATTTTGCTTTCTTCCCAAAACGCTGACTTATTTTGAAAAGGTCAGCTGAAGAGGACAAGAGCAGTAAGAAAGGGAACAGAACTCTCACAGGAACCATGTTCCTATTTCTGAGAGCACAAGAAGTTGTCACAGGATGTTCAAAGACATATTTCTGCCTGACTTTCATGTTTTAGTGAAAGAAAATAATTATTCTAGTTATATTTCTAGTAATCATTACAAGGAATGGGCCAGTTCCTGTTACCAGGCTATTTTTATGCTTCTCCAAATGGAGCTATAAGTGGGTGCAAATTACCTCTGTAACTTAACAGATGTGAGTATATGCATCCCATTATTAGAAACACTGAAAGGAAGGGTTGATGGAGAAGCACTTGCACTGGCAGAGATGACTGCAAATTTGTTATTCTTAAACTTTTACATTTTCCCCCTTCCAGAAAACAGTGGAAAGAATGTGATACTAATGAAAGGCTGAGGCTAAAGATCTGCTTGCATTGTGTACAGCTTTGGTGAGTGTTTCTCCTATAGTTCTCCCACTGTTTGAATTGTGTATGTGGAACCTCTGCTCATAGCTCTTTAGCTTTTACTAAAAACTTCCTGAAACAAGGTACAATCAAAATTAACTGAAGTTCTTTTGTTTAATATTTGAGTGAAAAATTCAGCAGCCTTCACTTCCACACACTGACTTTTTGAACTGCTAGTGAGGGTTACAGGCATTAGCGTTGTCAACATTGGCTGCCATAAGCTTTGAAGCAGCTGCTGAGGGATAGTGATTTCTGGCAAGTCATGATGAGCTGGAATTAAAATTAAATTCAGGTCATCCTGTTTGCAAATCCTGTGCATTCTCCTGCACACCAGCTCCCACACATGTACACATTTCTGAAGAAATCTCTGTTTGAAGTAGAATTAGCTTGCAGCGGTATGGGATACTTAAGTCAGTACCCACTTGGGCCACACATAAACAGGTCAAGTTGCAGCTTGAGGTGCCTTCTGCTACCTCCAAGCATTGCGCAGAAGCATTCTTGACATGGATAGCTGTAGCCAGAGCTGCCCGCACTGTTTCCTTGGCTCTCATTCCTGCAAAGCTGCCAGGTGCAGAAAGAAGTACATGGTGCAACTCTGACCTTGTCTGTGTATCAGAGAGCCAGAGGGTTTCCTTTTAAGTCACTGTCTGCACAGAAAGGGAATCAGAAAGGCATGTTAGAGTGTAAATTGTTGGTGGTGTAAACCTTGGTGTACACAGCTGGAATCCCACCACAAAATAGCCGTGAGCTATGATCTGTGATCTCTCTGCATTGTACCCTGGGGTGCAGCCAAGGCCATCTAGGCTTGTGTCTGTCCCCATTTGCAGCTGACCAGAATATGAGAATAAAAAACTACACACAGTTGTCATCAGCATTTATCCTGACCTTGTAAATCAATAACTCAAAGTGAAGCAATGTTGACTAGCACTGCTCTTAGCCATACTGGAAAATCACCTCATTTAGCCAAAATGTCCTTTCTGTGAAGATAAAAGAGGTTTCTAGCAATTGTCTTCCCTGCATAGTCAGAGGAGTGGGGCATTTTTCAAGAGCAGCTGCAGAAGTTCATAAGTATTGCATCTACTGCTTGCTTGCAGTCTTAAAGTTGCTGTTTGTGTGCTGCTGCGCTGACCTCATCAGCATTCCCAGAAGCAATTTCCCAATCTATTGATGAGGATTAGAAAGCTTTTTCTTACAGACAAGTCTTAATACCCAGTGATGGAAAAGGTATGAAACCATAGAGCTTCATTACTGTTGCTGCAAATGGAAGCTGCATATTTGCTCTTGAAATATGCTCCTTGGTGTGTTCCAGGGAAGTGGCAGTCAGAGGAAATTGTGTTCTCTGAAAGATGACTGGAACCTGAGGACATTTTGTCAGATGAGCTGGTGCTACCAACTGTCCTGAATGATAAGAGTTCTACATAAAGACTTTGAGCTTTACCATGGCTGTTGTTTTCAAACGGATTTTCCAGAGTTATCAAATGTAAAAGTCTTGCAATTTGGAATATTCCTGTAATTCTAACAAATTTGAACATACAAAGATACAGTGTAGACCTTGGTATGGTAGCAGTGATAACTGCAGTGAACTGGGCAGACTGGCTGGGGACTCTGTGGTTTTGTAGTTCATGCTGAATTTGAGGCTGATAGTGCTGGTTCAGTTTCAGGGGTCAGCCTGTGTAGGCTGCAGTCACCACAGCTTTCCTAGTTTGGATCCTGAAAGATGAGAAGACCCACTCAAATGAGTCAGTTGTGTGAACTTCCACTGTAAACATTAATTTTAGATTTTTTTGAACTCCGGAAGTGAACGTGGACTTCTGCGTTTTAAGCTTCCAGTGAAGCAGGTCCTGTGGTTTTGATTCAGTTCTTACTCATGGCTGATTCAGTCAGACTCCTACAGAATGCGGTGAGAAAAAAAGTGTGATAATCTGTCAAAAAGATTACTCATGACATTTGATGATGGGACGTTACTTTTGGCCCTGTACACACTGCAGCCACCTCTTAACTCCTCTTTTGTCATCCATCCATCTGTTAACTGTCTGGTTTTCTTCTCCATTTCCCCCAATAGTCTCTCCAGCAACGTCATTTGTCTGTGTTCATCTTTCTCCCACCTCCTGACTCCCACATGTTTGGTCCTTCTTACTCCATTCTCCTCCCCATTTATATTTTGCCTTGCATGCCATTGGAGATCTCTGTACTTACACTTTCAACATTGTGTAACCAACCCTGTTTGCTCTTTCTCTCTGCATGCTTTACCTCCTTTCAGCTTTGGAAGTTTGTGGACAATCTGAAGGGTATGTTTGTGCAGTGCAGGAGTAACTGGGACTGTTGGAGGGAAGGAGAGATTCATCCAGACTCCTCTATGATAGGCTGAGGCTGCTTGTTTTTGAGGCAGTAGGCAGCAGCCATCTTTGTATGGATGAAGCGTTGCAAAATGTGTAAGGCATGTCACTGGTTGAGCTAACACTAAGTTAAAAGCCATCTCTAGTCTTACTTTATGTTTAGATTTCCTGATAATGTTGTTCTGTTCTGCAGCTTTGAAATCACTTACGCTTTGCTTTCTGCTGCGTTCGTAGAAATGCAGCATGCTACAGCCCCTCCTGTTCTGGCTAGAATGAGACAAGGTTTGGGATACTAAGTGCTACTTAAGTGGCATGTTCCTGGTTTTTGCCTTTTCCCCTTTCTGGTGGTGACACAGTATGGAGTTGCAATGGATCGTGACCTTGAAGAGAAGCATTAAAATGATCTGACTCCTGCCTGAAGTGATGGGTGTGCAGCATTCTCTCCCACACATTCTGCCAGCGCTATTTATTTCATCTTTCAGGATTTATGCTTATTAGCCCTGAGTCCTTGTGGTGCCATTTCTAGCTCCAGCTGTTCCCATCTGTACATAGGGATACTATCCTGTGCAGTGCTGCTTCTGCAGCAGCAAAGTTTATTGTCATTCAGTTCCCAAGGGAGAAACACACAGGAGAGAATGACTTGGAGCAGACAAGCAGGGAGATCATAAGTTTTCCAAAAAACTCCTGAAAGCTCTTAGACCTTGCCTTTTTTACAGCAAACACTGACAAGTACTTGACAAGAACAACCTCAAAGACCACCTGAAAGTGCCTATAAACTAGTGATGATCTGCAAAGAATTCAGAGAACTTACAGAGGGTTTACTGATTACTGCAGGTGAGGAAGAATTCATAAGAATCCATGTGAATTTTATTTATCTATGATAGAACACACAGTTTAAACAAAGTTCTAGGAGATTATTTTCCATGTATATTAACCTTGATCCCATTAACATTTTTCATACATTTGGCATTTAAGTTAGATTTAATTTAATACCATGGCTTAGAATATCATTTGAGATCAAAGATTAAGAGTATTTGAATCTTTTATGATCCTTTTAAATCTCCTCAAGCCCTTGTTGGTGCTTTAGCATTCTTTTCTAGCTAGGTTAAAGCACATGCAGTAATTTCCAAGGTTTTAATAGAAACAATTGCTTTTTTTCCATAATAAAGTGTAAAAAAAAATAGCATGGTGGCTTAGATGTGGATGAGAGATGTAAGATTCCTTGTTAAAAATAAACACACTGAATCATTAAGAAAGCCTATGTAAGCTCGTAAAGTTGAGATTAGACAAGAAAAATGCTGACTGAATCACAGTGGCAAGTGCTTCATCTCTCTGGAGGTCAGTGGATGTTTTAAAAAGAAGAGAGTTTTCTCCTTCTTATTAAGATCATTTATGTTGCTGCTTGAGCAGAGTCTTTCCAACAGCATTCAGTTCCTTCTGTGCAGTAAGAAACTCTGATGTGGGATGTAAGGTCTCAGTAAAACCCCTCTACCTGCTTGGCTGATAAAGTGTACAAATACTCATATTTTTTCCAACATGAAAAATAGTTTAATTCATATTTATCCATATCATAGAATTCTCCTAGTGGTCCCATAGAAATCTCAGAGACAAAAACCCCAGCCTGTTCTGCAGACTTTTCACTGTTGTGTAGCATGGGCTGCAGCTGGTGGTCAGTAATTGTAATGCTTTAGCTCATTTCAGTGTTTTCTGCAGAAAAGTGTGAAATTTGGCTTTAAAATGTTTTGAGACCTTCCTTCTAAGTTGGTTATTGCCTACAAATCTGTAAGTGGTTTGGTGAAACCCTCCCTTATTTAAGGTGTCTGACACCTTAAATAGGAGTTCTTGGTTGAAATACATTTGAGGTTTCTGACCCACAATGGTGGTGGAAAATGTGGGATGCATGGGACTCGGGATGAGGACCTCCACAATGCAATGCCATGGCTTTGACCACTGCAGTAGTGAACATGAAGACACAAACAGAAAAAGAAAAAGATCTATTCAAAAGGAAAAGATCTATTCAAGGGATCTTTGAGAGACAAGATCTGCCTTTAACTTTCATATTGTGATTAAGTCTTTTAACTTCTGCAATCTGCAGCTGATGTTTTAGGTAGAAGGAATGTTAATATGACATCGAGGCTTCTTGTGGTGAGGAAAAGGTGACACGAGGCAAACAGCTGTTAAAAATGTTCTGGTATAAATCATGTCAGTAGATTTAACCTGTTAGACAAGACTTACTCTCAGACTGAAAGTCTGAGGGCATCCAAGCCAAAATTCTTCTGCTTTGAGGCCCAGTTTCCTTGCAGTTACAGTTTTATGCTTTAATACTTATAATCTACCACCATCAACAAGTCAACAGCCTAAGAAATTTTATGCTTTAAAGAACAAGAATTGTGACCTGGGATCCAGCTTTGATCCAAGAACACATATATTAATCCCACCACACAGAGATACATCTTTTTAATCCCATGACAGGAGGTGGAAGCAAGGATGCCCAGAATGTTGTGTTTCATCCCCCTTAGGACTCAGAGTTAGAAGAGGAAGCTCTGTGAGACACCTCAGAGCCTTAAGGCCAGGAAGTGTGCCAATACAGGTTTAAAAGATTTCATTCTCCATTCTTGTTTCCATTTTCAGGCTTAACGTTTATGCCCATGGCATGTGAAGCTTCTCTAAGAACATGAGAAAAAACATACTAGTGAATAGTGGGTATCATGTACCAGAAGGTAGAAGAGACTATCAGATCTGGGCAAGAACAACTGCAGGTCTCAGTATAGGTTGGGGACTGACCTGTTGGACAGCAGTGTAGGAGAAAGGGACCTGGGTTCCTAGAGGCCAGCAGGATGACTGTGAGCCAGCAATGTGCTCTTGTGGCCAAGAGAGCCAACAGTATCCTGGGATGGATCAGAATGGGGGTGGTTAGCAGATCAAGAGAGGTTCTTCTCCCCCTCTACTTTGTACTGGTGAGACCACATCTGGAGTATTGTGTCCAGTTTTGGGCCCCTCAGTTCCAGAAGAACACAGAGCTGCTGGATGGTGTCCAGCGTAGAGCAATGAAGATGATGAAGGAAGTAGAACACCTCCCTTATGAGGAAAGGCTGAGGGAGCTGGGTCTCTTTAGCTTGGAGGAGACTGTCTATAAATATGTGAGGGGGGCAGTGTCAGGAGGATGGAGCCAGGCTCTTCTCTGTCATCTGGTGATAGGACAAGGGGCAGTAGATGCAAGCTGGAACATAGGGGCTTCCATATAAATATTAGAAGGAACTTCTTCACAGTGAGGGTAAGGGAGCATTGGAACAGGCTGCCCAGAAGGGTTGTGTTGTCTCCTTCTCTGGAGACATTCAAGACCCACCTGGATCTGTTCCTGTGCAACTTGGTCTAGGTGACCCTTTTATGGCAAGGGGATTGGACTGGATGATCTTTTGAGGTCCTTTCAGATCCCTAATGATTCTATGATCAATGTGTGACTGAAAAAAGCCTCAGTTGCTTGTCTAGAACAGTGAAAACACAACAAGAGAAACAAACAAAAAATACACAGAAAATACTGATTTTTAGCAAATCTCTTGTACTATCCAGGCTTATTTTAGTCCTTGCTTGTGCTTGATTTTGCCACAAATCACTGTCTCTTCTGGGTTCCCAAGAGAAGGAGGCCATCTAGAAATTGCTTTAGGAACTGAAAGACATAAGAGGTCTCACAGACGTCTGTAGGACACCTTGATCTGAGACAATACATCCCCTGGGCATCTCTGATCTCCTCTTGGTCCCCTGAGGTGATGAGAAGCTGATTTGACTTGTCAGAGGGGAAATGGAGCTGGGAAGGGAAGAGAAATCCATATTGACATTGCTCTCTTGAAACAAAGGGGAGTGCATTTAAAACAAATACATTTTATATTGCCAAACTGTCCCTTGCCTTCCCAACTTGCACAATCCAGGTATCTCAGATTTGACAGAGATGAGTTTTTAAGAATTCACTTGACAAAGTGTTTTTGTTGTGCTCTTGCTGTGGGTAAGCAGTATGAATGCCACAATGGAACAAAAGGAACTGTGTCTTCAGCCAAATTCTCCTCTCACTGTCCTGCAAACCCACTCAAGCCAACGCAGCAGCAGCAGCAGAACTGAGAAAAAATATTTTAACTCCACAGATCCCTGAAGTACATGTTGGCAGGATTAAGGAGACAGAAGTGGTTGGTTCCCTGATCTAAGCATAGAGGGCCAAGCACCAAACTGCATCTTGGAGCCTCTGGAAGTTACATGCAAACAAAATCCAGGTTAGTACGTTCTGCAGCAATGTGCCACTACATCACAGCCACAGGTAGAGCTAAACTGCTGCTCTGCTACATAAAGAGGATAAAAGAAAGCATGGTGGCATACAGTACTCAAGATCACCTGCACTTTGAGT
Organism: Upupa epops; assembly: GCA_013397515.1. NCBI lineage: Eukaryota > Metazoa > Chordata > Aves > Bucerotiformes > Upupidae > Upupa > Upupa epops. The sequence continues at coordinate 415,143 of VZRI01008209.1, forward strand.
AAATACATCACAATATCATAAATCACTTCTAAGTCAGTCTTTCCTCTTGATGAGCTAGAACCTGAGTAAAAGATCTGCCTCTGTGTGGCACATGTTGTCATATTTTTGCAAACAAAGTAACTGAAAGACAGGGTATAAGCATTGATCTTCTGTCCCTGTTATACAATGTCAGGGTTAGACTCTCAAGCATCCTACAAAACATTATGTTTGCTTCTCAATTTTCCTGTTCCATGCGGAGAGATTTTCCCTGCTATCTAATTTTGTGTAATGAGGCTGTAAGGAATTAGATTAGGTTTTCACTCTGTACTATCCTGAGTAAGCTTGGGTTTTGTTGCTTTGAAAATTCAGGTACAGGAGTGAGAATGTCATGTCTGAGGCTACTGTGTGCACACAGTGTGGGGTAAATCCCATGTGGTGATGACAGACAGACTGACCTCAGGGAGAATCCACATGGCAACAGCTGGTACCAGGCCTTAGGTTGAGAAATAACTACAGGAGTTCTTTATTTCTCCACTTCTCTTAATTATGTGTTCAGAGGTCTCAGAAACATCTTACTGCATGAAGAAGCTACACCCTGTTACAGCATCTTTCATAAAGCAGCTGACAGTCTTGCTGAATTTTTCTGTCATTGCTTTTCTTTTTTTTGCATTTCAATATTGCCTGCAGAAAACCAATTCGCCCTTCACTGCCTTGATGCATTGCTGCAGCAGAGCTGCAGAGGGATCTGCATTAAAACAGGGGGGTTGTGTACAAGGGAAGGGGCAAATCTGACCCCAGTGTGTGATCTCCAGAAAATGGGAATCATAGAATCATTAGGGATCAGAATGGACCTTGAAAGATCATCTAGTCTTATCTCCCTGCCACAGCAGGATCACCTAGACCAAGTCACACAGGAATAGTGGCTCAGTAGCAACTTACACTGTCTCTCTTGGCACGTGTGGGTGCATACCATCAGGGCCCATGGATTTATGTACATCCAGTTTGCTCAACTTACTTCATCAACCAAGGCAAGCTCCTCTCTTGCCTCAACTTCCTCTGGAGCCTCAGCAGTCTGGGGTTTGATCAGAAAGATGTAGTTCTGTGTGTTTAGTCATAAATAACTGCCCAGTCTGCTTAGGTTTTGTCATTGTATTCTGCCCGTTTGTGGTGGCTGGGCACATGATCTATAACAGTGAGGACAGCCAGCTGTAGAACATTGCTCACTGCTGAACTAAACTAAACAGCAATGACATGAGAGGTGTAAAAAACCCAAACCCACAGCTTTTACCTTCCTAAATCCTCTTTTCGAAGTCAGTGAACACAGACGCCCTCCTTGGACCTGTGAGCTGACCCCAGTGCCCGTGGAGCGAATGAACCAGACCGTGTGACTTGGGTTTTGTGCAAAATCATCCTGGTTTTGCCTCTCAAGCGCTTGCTCCTGGGTTGGTCTGTTCGTCTGTTACTGTGGGCGAGCGACTCCCTCTAGTGGTAAGCAGCGTTTCCATCGGGACAGTCAAGTGCCGGGGAGGAACGGGAAGGTTGACAGTTGGGACACTGATTGCACGGATGTTTTCACAGAACCCAGGAACAGTACTACAGGGCTTATGGAGTTTAACCGTACTGGAATTTTCAATATATTAACTGTAGGGCAGGAATCTTTAGTGGGTTTTGTACTTGTTGTTTTCTCATGTTTTTGTGAGCGCACTATAATGCTGCAGCAGTAAAGCGTTGCTTGTTTGCTCATTTGGTGTGTTGCTGAGGTTGAAACGTGTAAAATTTCTATTCCTCCTTTTCCCTGGAGCAGAGAGCCTCGTCCATACTTGGAACTGTTCAACCTTAGAGGACTGAATGTTGAAAGGCATCCTGCTTGGTGCTAGTGGTGCTTCATTTTGTCATGTGCGTAGAAAAAGTCCAGATGTGATAAATAATAATGATCCTGGGCAGAGCAGGGATCTTTTTTTCTGGATCTTTTTCCCCTTCAGCAGAAAATCCTGGTTATTCTTAAAATGCTCCTTAGTGATAACATATAGAGGCTTTTATTTAAACCTTCCGAACCTTCAAAAGTATTTTGCACAGTACGTTTCACCCTCAAATATTTTAAGTTCAAGTTAAGACCACTTGTAAGGAAGAAGTAAATTTACTCTTGAAACATTTGATTTTGTTGTAGCATTTCTGACTATTTGCTTTTTTTTTTCTGTTTTAAGTCGTTCGTTTTTTATATAAGTTGTATTCACTTTCCATTAGCTCTTACATATCTTCTTTTCAAGTATCTAGATTGAAATAAGTGTATGATTTGTGAGAACTACTTGTACACACATTCTCTGTTTATTTTATTTATTATTATTACTTTATTTATTAGCAGTCCTTTCAGCCATCATTAGTCTGGCCATCAAAGTGGCCAGTTATTATCCACTGTTAAACATCAGGAAAATAGGCAGGACAAGCATTAGCAAACATTTACTCTGGAAGATACAGGAAGAACTTACATTGAGTGGAGATTGAGAAAGAGGGCATTTTACCTTGTGCTGTATCAAAATGGCACTGTTATTTCACTAGATAAAACTAAACACAAGGTAAGTGTGTGGTAAAATCACTCCAACCACTTGACAGTAGCCAGACTGTTAACTAGTGCTGATTCCAGTGGAAGCACTTAAGTAATTCTGTAGGGTCTAATAGCATGAAAATGAACAGTAATTGTGGATTAGTCTGAAAATTAGTGGCCCTGATTCATTACAGTAATATGATTTGTTAAGCAATGAGGAAAATGTAGTTGCTATGTAGTCTAATGAATGTATTAGTTAATTAGTTACTGAACTAAGCTGGCAAGAGGATGTGCCTGTGGCACCACTGACATCACTTCCACTGTTTCTCCAGCCAGCTTTTACTGATCCATCACATGTTCTACTCCTTATGCTGCTTCTGAGAGAGGTGCTTTCTTCATTTTCCCCTCAAAGACTTACACAATGCAAGGCAAAAGTCACTTTTCTCAGTATCCTTGTACTTGTTGCTTTGGAAATAGGCCTGCTAGCACATCTCAGAAACATTTTTAAGCTGTTGGTTGTAATTTTTGAAAGTCATTCCTAGCCACCAGCCCTTCAAAGAAAAGATGCTTCACTGGATCCATATGTTGTGATGTTCACAAGACTTCACAAACAGTTGTTCCATGTATCACATGAAAGGATTTTTTAACTACACAGGCTGACCTTCACTCAGCATGTCGGATGACTGTGGGCAGCTAGAGGTCTGCACTGGGAAAATTAATGTGTCTGTGTTAGGAACAGTTTGTTAGCTTGACTGTTGGCAGTGCTTGTTTTCCAAGGTAGTTACCAGCAGCAGACCTCAGTCATGTCTGGACACCATTCCTCTGTATCCTTCTTCCCTGTGTTGTGCCACCAATACTGGTAGATGAGGATTAGCTAAATAGTAAATTCAGAGTAGCTCGAAGTTACGCTTTATAAAGGAAAATCCTTCACTATTCCAGATAACTTACCACATGCTTCTCTCCATCCTTAATTTTTGCCTCTATTTTATTTTCTAAGTAAACTCTGGTAATTTAAGAATTACGGATTTCTTCCATGTTTGAAAAATCTCATTGCTTCTTCCAGACTCTGTTACAGTTAGATCCACACTATCTCTAACTGTTTCCTGAGAGGAAACCTTTCTTTGGCTTCAGGCATCTTGGCTCCACTTCTCTGAAATCTTTTAACAGCATTATATCTCCTGACAGGAGACAGGTTTCTAATTGATTTCTTTGTGCTTTAGTATTGCCAGATAGCAAGTCTAAAAGCCATTTTCTGGCTTCACTGCATGTACTGAGGAGCTTTCTGCAAAAATTGGATTCCTTGATTGCAGGAGCTGAACTTTGGCTACAGAAATTGTTTTGATAGTCTCACTTCGCTTTTAGGGACATAATCGTATGTCTGAGAAGATAAAAATAGGAGAAAACTGCTCGATAGTGTTAAAAGAAACTAAACTTGAATGTATCATGACTGAACAAAGCAGAAGTAAAATGTGCTGCTATCTCACTAACCCTCATGTGATCTCCAGCTTTCTGGCAGAGAGGTAACCGTGTGCAATGCAGATTAATGTTTCTTTAACTGCTCTGGTTTAACCTTTCTTTTCAGAACATGAAGTCAGCCTTGCTGTCTGAAGTCAGTAAAATCCTTCAAAAGTGATTATGAGAAGACAGCTACGAGCTCCCCATCCCTGAACTCATTATAAAAAGCAAAAATAAGGTCTGTGTGTCCTTATCATTAATAGCGGAAAGTTTTGTGCTTGCTAAGGTGTTGTGAGGTCTCTTCTGAATTCAGCCATGCCACCCTGGAAGAAAGCTCGACATCCTGTTGGAAGCTAAGATGGCTTGGACCAGGTTAGGACTTCAATGGATAGACTGTGAGGGAACACAGGGTGCTGTAGGCGGATTGGACTCAGATGATCTTCAAAGGTCCTTTCCAACTGTAAGAGTCTGTGAGGTGACACAGTGTTTAATGCTCATCTCTTGGTGAAATTTACTTCTGATAAGGGTATCTTAGTGGCCTTAGTTACCCACTCTCCACAGTGTCTGTGTTTTCCTTGGTAGCAGTGCCTACACCTGCTTGTGACAGCTCTAGCACTTGCTGTCTGCATTCCAAGTGACACTAGAACATGCCCTCTGCTGCCTTGTTTTTACTCTGAAGCCAGTGCTGTGACCCTCAGTACAGCAGAGGTGGCTGCTCTGCCTCATCTGCATCTTGACTTTGCCTTCCTGAACACTGGGGGACACTGTGTGCTGCCTCTTTCTAGCTGTACTGCTCAACACACACACAAGGCAGATTGTTTCTCTTAAACTGAAGGATCTTAATTCCTATTTAATTCCACCAGATGGTCCAAAGCTTCTAGAAGTGGAATCAAATGAGACAGAATATGCATCTGCATCAGTATGATTTTACTTTGTTCTTACTGGTGAAATTAGTGGGTCAAAGATAGGAAAAAATAATGCTGCAGTGATGCTGAGAAGCCAGCACTTACTTTCCTGTGGGGAACACTATTGGAATACCTGACTTTAGCAGCCTATGCCTAGATCAGATACAGGGATATGAGAACAAGCTGAGTTTGTCACCCATGTATACACAACTGTTTGTACCGTACAGCTTGTACCTAGTGCATAAGGCACAAGAGCTTGCTGCATAATAGAGCAGGAAACACTATTGTTTTCAAAGCAGACCATACTACCTTGAAGTGTAGAGCAGCTGTGAAATGCAGAAGAGAGAGAGAGAAAAAAAAGAAGTTCTGTATAGTCTTGAGTAAGTTCTGGTATGTGAATACAGTTTTCATTGAAACCAAATGCACTGAACCCAGCTGTGTCTGAAACCTCCATCTTTTCTGAGTAGGTTTGGCTCTTCTTTTTCCCTCAGCTCATTTAAACCCTTCATGCCATTACTAACTTTTTACTGTAGTTAAATTGTGAATACACAATACACAAATAGCCAAACCCAAAGCTTCCGGGAAGAGGATTACATATGGGTCCATAAAACAGCATAAGGCTCACTGCCTGATGAATCTGGCTAATTTGCAACAGATGATGCCTTGATTTTGTAAGAATAAGGACACAACTACTTACCCTTACTTAGGACACTGTGGAGTACAAACTAAATTGTCAATGTTGATTTATGATTTATTTGTAGTACAAAGCACTCCACAAGCAGGGCATGTCTGTTATGAATTTATCAAATGCACTGCTTTGTTAAAGTAATTAATATATTTGCTTATTAGGAAACTGTTTATTGTGTTCCTGCTCCTTGCAAAATACTCCTGCCACAGAAATAGTGGTACCAGTACAAACAGTTTGTGATTCGTATGCAGATCTTCACTAGTGATAAGAATGATAATGGGCTCATTTCCATTACCACCACCCCTCGTTTTTTTTTGTTCCAGGAAACTCAAATTGGCATAAGTATTCTGACATAAAATCTGTGTTCCCATACTTAATCTCACTTAAATACACACAGACTAATAAAACAGTAGTAAAGACATGGTACAAACAGCATTTTTAATCACCAGTTTGTAATGCTGATTTCTGTAACTTCTGAGTGATACAAAAAAATGGCATCAAATTAAAAAACCATTAAAATCTAGAACCTAGAACCTCCTCAAGCAGAACCCAGTGCCAGTGTTTACAGTAACTTCACATGAGATATTTCAGACTTCTGCTGCAGCTCCAAATGGCCCAACTGGGTCTCCTGGTCTTGGCTGATGTCTGTCCTCTCCAGCACCTCTTGGCATAGGTGAGAGAATCAAGCTCACATTGGCGCATCCTGCTGCAGTGTTCATCTTGAACTGCCAGATCAGCTGAGCTCAGATATGATGTCCTGCCTACACATCAGTTCCTAGGTAATTTAGCAGTAATGAAAGCCCAGCCTTGCCCTATGAACACAGAGATTGAGTTTTTCGTCAAATTCAGGGGGTTAGTTAAACATTTGGATTGAAAATATTCAGTGTTTGAAAATAATCTAATGTTCTTCTCAAGCATTTTTTTCCTTTTTGTCTGCAACCTTCCTGTCTGAGAAGGGTGATGCATGGTTTTCATCTAGGCTCACAAAGTAAGATGTTTCTGGCAAGGCTTCCCACGGTATCTTGCTGACACACTATGTCCAGTTTACGTTGGCGCTGAGCCTGAATTCTGCAGCCTTTATATCACAACTAGAGTCTCAGAAATTGCAGATCAGAGTGGCTGGAGCTGTCACTGCATTTGCAAGGCTGTTTTATAAGTGTGATTCTATCTTGTTTGTGAGGTTTTCATTCAAAATCTAATTAAAATATTAATGAGTTCTTTCTCTTGCCTAGGATCATTAAGAACATGCTTGATGCTCAGTGATGTAGCACTGCATTTAATTTTTTGCTGGATCTGTTTTCAGTTGACTCTAATAATTTTTTTTACTTACATAAATTAGCAGTGTTAAATACCATTATTGGGAAAGATCAGCCTCCATTATCAAAGACAAAAGCTTTGATAAGTAAATGTGCTTAAAATTCTAGGAAATATTTATACCTTTGTAGTCATGTTTTTCTTGGAATCGCTATATCTCTAATTTGGTAGCTAACATGAAGTTTTTAAAAGCCTGCTGGGTTTTCCTGGCTCCCATTTCACCAGAAATGATAAACAAAACCTCCCTGGTTCAGCATGTGCAGAACTGAGCCAAAAAAAGGAATTCTGACAAAGAAGGTGGAATTTCTGAACCCAAGATTTAATTATTTTTAGCTTTTTAAACTTGTCTAAGCAAAAGTATTTTGTTTAGAGCAAGGCGGAGAAGTAAAAGCATCCTCTCACCAGTGTTGTCTTCCAGAGGACACTGCAGGAGAGGCTGTTTTTGCTGTGCTGCACATTGTGCTCTAGCTACACAGGTTAGTTGCAACATTCAAGTAAGGAGCTGGTTTCTTACATGAGACAAGCACTGAAAATCCTTGTGATGAAGCTAAGATCTATGTGTAGATTCTCAGCAGCATAATAGGGAGCTAAAAGAGTTTAGGAGTTTATATAGGTAAGATGTAACGTGTCTTTGGGACTTACTGTAACTGGGACTGAGTTTAGTACAGTACTGAAACATTTGTAAGAAAACTTCTGTTACTACCAGTTTACTCTTACAAGTTTGCAGAATCAGTCCATAGCTTGGAACAGCTTTTCCCAACATCAAGAAGTTCACAAGACTAACACCGAACTCCTTAATGATTATGCCACAAGAACACTGAAAAACATTGAATTCCTTGCACCCACAGACCCTTTACTGGAGCCTGTTCTCATCTGTTGTAGCTACTGCCACCTCTGGGTACCTCTGCAAAGTAGGAGCTCACTGTGACTATCAGTTGGGATATTTCCCTTTTTCAGGCATTCCTGTAAGCTTTGCTTTATATAAGCAAATCTGGTGCTGACAATTTTATAGGAAAGTCTGGTCTGAAGACTGGATGCTACTGTTAGAGCTAGTAGAATAGTTTACAAATAAACTATGGAAAGCAACAGAATTGCTTTGAAAAATGTGATATGACAAATATTCACCTCCATACCAAACTGTTGCTGCTGTGGAGTGGGATTAGCCCGACATTAGCATATTAAAATTTGCATTAGTTTTCAGTATTTCTAAGGAGTGAAAGTAACACAAAAGCACTTTGGAGTTTCACTGAGTTTTGCTGGACTTACAGGAGAAGAACAATAGTGATCATTACCCAGTGTCGTATAGTAACACCAGAGCTAGGGATGGGTAATGGGCAGAGCAACATGTAGCTGGAGTGCAAAACAGTGTAGCTGCCTTGTAGTGCCTTCCTCTCTGTGCCTGGGGGCACTGACAGAGAGAAAGCTCCAATGTCTCTTCATGTTGCTTTGCCTCATGATCTGGTGACCTTTGGCCTTGCACAGAGGTTTTCATAAGCATTTTATAGTTACTGAAATTTGAAGTTTGTTTAAAAGAATCTGAAACTAAAAACATCATAACCTGCAGTGAAGATTTTCTTTGTCAAACACCCACCACCAAGTGAGAGAGATCTGGAAAGCACTTCTGATTTCTTTTGTAATTTCCAGTATTTCTTCTTCATCAGTCTTCAAATGGGATGAAAACACTGGCCTTTCAGTGAGCTCATACATTAAACATTCCCATTAAAAAGATAAAAAATTCTTTTTAGAAAGAAGAAAGATGTCATTTTGTGTTCTTCTTTTGCTGTCTCTTTATCCCTTTACAATTCAAATTGTCATCCTTTGCAATAACAAAGCTAATGAATGGACCCGTGTACTGTCACTCATAGTGTTCTGTGATTCTGTTTGTTGTCACTCACCCTCCCCTGTTTAACACTCTAAGAAGCACTTCAGGAACACCCTTGGTTACCCTGTCTCTGTAATGTGTGCGCACAACAGACAGGATTTCCCCTTTGTTTTCTTTGTTTTCACATGTCCTATGCTCTGAGCACATTATTTGGGTATCTTTATGATCACATTTGTATTTGAGGTTTCAGGATAGAGCAACCATTAAAATGCTGGCTCACTCCAGAAATATTTGATGAATAGTAGTATCGGGTCTCTTCCAACCAAAATGGTTCCATGATGTTTTAAAGAAACAGGTGAGGGCTAGAAGCTGTTGGTGGTTGTTGGTATAGGTGAAAGCAGTGACAGCCAGCAAATACAAGTTCTTAGTTCTCCAGAGGCAGAATGTGAATCCAGAGCTTTCAGTTGTCTCTTAGTCAAACTCAGTTTCATCCTAACTCCTGGGGCTGGATTTCCTGGTCTGCTCATTGAGCCTTCCTGGAAGATTAGTGGAAGAGAAGATGAGGAGGATGCAACAACGGAAGGAGAAATGACAAACTAAGACAACCCACTGCAGAGCTCTAGAGAATCTACAGCAGGCAATGAGATGTGCAAACACTATTACAAATGGTTCTTGTGGTCATTCATTTTGTTACTATTGGAGAAAGTTGTACATGTGCTGTTGATTTTCCTGCTGCTTCCAGATGGGGTCATAGCTCGGTCACTCAAAGGCATATGCCTGCCCCCTTTTTCCCCCCCTCCTTTCAGAAAGAGATAATTGTTTCTCCCCAGCTGTTTGGAGTCTCCAGTTAACTCTCTCAGCACAGTTTCTCCAGCAGTGTGGTATTATGGCTACAAGCTCCTGCTAGATGGCACAGCATTTGCTTTGTCCCCAGTTATGGTTCCTACATTTTTCAGCCTCTAAAATAGAGAGATTACAGAGCACGATGTTACATTTACTGTTTTTTTTCTGTGATTAGATGTGATGGCACTAATACAACTGCATTACGGGTGCTCTGCACTTCACAGAGCTGCGCAGCAAAATGGAAAGCATTTGTATTGTGCTGTTCCATGGATTGTGTCTGCAGCCCACCGTGCTCTCTGTTAGAAACAGTTACTGTGAGGAGCGTTAACTGAACAACTGCCTCATTCCCTCCAATTCAGTGAGCCAGTGACTGCTCAATAAAAGTGACACTATGAAGCGGCTTGTCTCAAGGGAGCAATTAGCCACACCTAGCACAGTGTCCGTCCCTCCAGGCTACGTAGAGCTGAGCTGCTCTTCACTGAGGTAGCTGCAGATTTTGCTACCATGTCGGGAGGCGCCCCTTTGTTATCCCTGTGTACTCATATTAACAGCTCTTGTCTTTCAGCGCTGCCATCCTGGAGTAATTTGTTACTATTTTCTAATTGCTTCTTTCTCCTGTATCTAGTTGGTCCGACTTTGGACTTTTTCAGTCTTCTGTGGTAGATTTGACCAGACTCATTCTCATCTCTCAGTCCTCTTGCTTACTGACAGCCTCACACAAGTGCTGGCACTTTTTGTGTACTCAGTTGGCATGTTGTTTACAGACTTCTGACAGTCCTAGGGGAAGGCTCACACTGTGATTATACCTCACTCGGTGGACACTTGGGGCTTACTGACTTTAGTGTATCTGTTACTAATTCTGCAATTCTCCAAAACCATCTCTGTGTGTTGTCTGTATTTACAGCATGGAACAGTCCCATCCAGTCAGGAGCTGCAGCGGTACTGGTGCACACCAGCCCATCGGAGCCATGAGTCCTAGTCATAGAGTGATGGGACGTGATGTATTGCTGGTTTCAAAAAGGGCATCTGCACAGTGAGGTCCTGTTTCACTTGAGTGCAAGCTGGTGCAGTCTGGCCTGTAATGAACATACAAGCTAAATCATATTTTTAGGTTTAATGGAATTACTCCTGATTGGCATTACTCTAATTACTCCAAATCATTAAGCACCCTTTTCCTACAGCACAGCGATACAGCTGTGGCGGAAATGGATTAAGCGTAAGAGTATCTGCCTTTTATTAGAAGCCACCATTGATTTAATTCATCTGAGGCAAATAACTGGATGATATCTTAGATGCAGTTTAGCCATGTTGTATCTGAAAGTGATGTCTGAGTCCAGTAGATTTAAACTGATCATGGAGTTTGACATATTTTTTAAAGTCTGTTAAAAATCTTCAAGGAGAAAAGAGAATATTTTCTTTCACTTGCTGTTGAGGGGTGAATTATGAAGCTCTCCATGGGATTTCATATCTATACGTTGATGCCTGGAACAGCAGTTCTATCACATCCTGAAATCAAATATTTGTACAGCTGCTGTAATAGCTTTGACTCTTGAGTGACAACGAGAAGCAAAACCAGAAGTCAAAGCTTAGTTTAGTGCAAGGCATGAAAATAAAATTACTCATATCCTAACCAGGATACAATTTTAATACCCTGGTTATTGGTTGTATTTTATGAATGGTGAGTATTTGATTCACCTTACAAGCATTTCTGAGTCGTTCTGTGCAGTGTCTCTCTGAAAGCCTTTCACAGACTGTCAAGTAGTGCTGACTCTTCCTTTAAATAGACACAGTTGTGCAGTGCTCTGAAATGTCCCAGAGGGGACATTTCAATGCACGATGGATTTTCTCTTTGTCAGAATTCCTTAACAAAGAGAATTCATACCAAGATAAGGAGAATGCACCTATGTTGCAAAGGGTGGTGCTTGTGTTAGGAATGCCCTAACTTAGGAAGCTGAATGCTGAGAAGAAATGGAGTAGTGTCTTAAATTACAGCTTCACTCCTGCCTTGACACAGTCCAAACCAAGGACAAGGCAGCAGACAAAGGTTCTTCTTCTTCTTGGTTTCTGCAACAGAATTACCCATGGCTTTGGGACAGTGCTGCATTAGTCCATTATAGGTCTTTCTTGTTAGACAGCTTGGGAGAATGGGAGTTGTGATGACACCGGACCCCTCTCTTCTCAATTACTTGTCCTTGCCACCCCCAGACCTAGTTGAGTCTGTTCCCAAATTTCCCTGAAGTGAAACTACAATGGCACAGAAAGTGTTTTCATATGTTATTAAAGGCTGCAATGTAAACTAATTCTTCAGAAGAGATCAGAGAATTTAATTCACATTCATTGACCCCAGCTGCAGGAGAAGTTTCAGAGACTCTACTGGGTGTGTGAGTCAGGTACCTGGAGGCAGAGCAAATCAGGCTCCTCTTCATAGAGCTGTTTGTTTCTTGTGACAACTGAATTCTCTCCTCAGTTTTAAGATGAAGCTGCTCATTCTGTACACATTTATCAGAATTTATTCATCATGCTAAAGCAAAATAAGAAGGGAAGCTGCTTGAATTTGTCTCTCCTAAGACTTTCAGTATATATCCCTGAAGTGATCAGGGGAAAGAACGTTTCACCATATTGTGAATTATGGCAAAAGCTGCCACGAGGAATGGCTGAACTGAGAGCAGTTCATATAATAAAATGCAATGTGTTGGAAGGTAACCTGAGCGAGTTAGACTACTGGTTTACTGCAGTTCAGCATCCAAGTTAACTGAACTTTCAGCTGTAGCTTTCTTTATAGCTGGAGTGTTTCTAAAGCCTCTGCTTTGTGTTCACTGGTTGCTGATGAAAAGGGAATTGCCACAGCCTGCTGTGATATGTCTCCTCTGCTGAGCTGCTCATTTTCATAAAACTTGTGGGAACTTAATAGCTTTGACTTCACTGGATTGAGATGAAAATGGTAATTTTGTCAATAGAAGCTGAGGGATGGGCAGTGGAGGAGAAGTGTGCACACACATATATTTGCATGCAAGCCGCAGGGTCGTGTGTTTTCTGAGGAAGCCAGGCTAAAAAAGCAGGGTCCAAACAAGGGTGAATTCTTCTTTCTTTCCTTATCTCTAGACTGTACTTCTGACCGGGCTCATACTGTTAATCTAAGATTTAGAACACTGTCCTTAATTTACAATTGACTTGCAGAGGCAGAGGTGACTGTGATTTGTAAATAGAAGGAAATGAGCCCTGGCCTTGAGCTGGCCCAGCACAGATTAACAATCAGTAGTCCAACAGGACAGATAAATTACAAAAGCCAGGTTAAATCCTGTACCGTTAAAGGCCAGATGGATAGTCCAGACCAAAATAGTGCCTTGTGTGGAAGGCAGGACAGACAATCATCCTCTCTTTTGTGAATTTCTGACATGAGAGTTGACAGTTGGTCCTGATAATAGTGCAGAATCCTCAAAAGTGTGGCAGCTGCCATGTGAAAGGGAAAGCAAAAAGGCAAAGGCTCCTGGTCCTGCTGTGTGAGAGGAGCATGTTGTTAGGACAGGTCTTGCAGCAGGGACAGTTCTGTGGCTGACTTGAAGACTTTACATGTGTTGGGGCATGAGCCTGCCCAGGGCCATGGCAGGACAGCTTGGAAATTGAAGAGGAATGGGGAATCATTCAGATAAGTTGGCAATGTCCTTAACTCTGGTTCTTGTGCTGTGGGCTCTTGTCATATGATAGAGCTGTGGCCATGCTCCTTCTCCCCTGTCTGTCTGCACCTCTGCAAATCACTGCCTCCAGCCCTGCACTGCACTGGCAGGAGGGGACACACAAAGTGAGCAGAGCTGGGCAAGAATCAGGTTGTTCCTAACACATACTTCTAACTGAGTGCATCTGTAATGTCACCCAGACTAGAAAATCATTGCAGCAGCCCTGTGATACTGCCCTGAATTGGAAAATGTTCTGCATCCTCATCATGTATTTGAACTCAAGGTGGTGCCAGAAAGAAAAGAGGAGAGCCCTCCAAGCAGATGACATTGAGCCCCTCTGTCCAGTTAGCATCTGACTGCTGGAAATTTTGTCAGCTTGTAAGTTTCACCAGCATTGCTCTTCCTCAAGAGAAAAGATCTGTAATGTGCCAGGATGCCCTTGGCTGTGATTCTCTCTGTGTATTCAGCCAGAGCAGACAGTCAGTGTTTGACGTGGCTCAGGTTTGAGTCATGCAGGGAATGAAAGTTTTATAACCTCTGAGTGAGTGGAGATCCCACATGAGCAGACAGCGCCCAGCAAGGTTGTCACCACACAACGAAGCAGCTAGTGGCCATGTGTTGTACACACAGACACACACAGGCAATAGAAGCAGAAGCACAAAAAGACAGAGCAAACACACACCTCACTTCTGTTTCCTCCTCAGAACAGGCTCCTACGGCTGCAAAAATGCAAAAGAATGGAAGCAGCACTCTGGCTCATGATGCACAGTCCAGGAGCAGCCATGAGCTTTACGGGAATGACATTTAAGGCTGACATCAGCTTGGAGTATTTGCATTGGATTCCAGTGTCAGCATGGGAGGTGTGGCTTCGCTGGGCCACTGTGTCAGGCTGCTGATCCAGCTAAGAGGCAGCTGAGGAGATACTCACTCCCCTCATCTCTGCTATCCTGCTCGCATCTGACTCCTCCCTCCTGCAGCTCAGAACAGCGCAGGGTGAATCCAACAGCCTCTCCCTCCTACTATGTTTCTCCCCGAGCTACTAGAGCTTGAACATATGTGATGTTCTGCCTCCGTTTCTGCTGAACTCGTGAGTAAAGGCACCATTGCCTGATCCCTGTCAGAAGTGAATGGCATGTTATTACCCGAAGAGCCTAATTAACCACCTTCCAGACCCAGAAGGATTATGAAGAACAGCAGTTTTTTCAGCACCTTTGGTACTTCATTGTTGCCTGGTTTTTGGAGAGCATGAGTTATTCTGGCTATCAGGGATGCCTTCACCTGAATATTTCTTCAGCAGATGCTACAAAAGACAGTCTTGGGAAACAAAGAAACTTGTTGTCTGGAGGTAACATATCTGGTTTCAGCTAGTGAAAACTTGCAGAGTCAGTGAGAAGGCACAGAAAAAAAATTGCAAAGGACAATGTCAGTACCGCCTAGTAATTTGTCACTGAATGGGACAAGCTTCTTCACTGGAAACCATCACGTTATGGATAAGCCTGGCGAGCAGAGAACTTTGAATATCTTTCTATTCTGCTTGACTTCTATCATTGCATTCACAGCACTTCTGGGCAGCATTTATTCACTAGTTTCTTTGCTGAAAATGCAACCTAAAACCACGATTTCAGTGCTCGTGACCTCTTTGTCAGTAGATGATTTGATTAGCATTGTGCCGGTGATCATTTTCATGCTCACCCAGTGGTCAAGCGATGTCCTCCCCCAGCCTCTGTGCACCACCTCTGCGCTTATGTATTTATTTCAGGGCATTTCAAGCAACCTGAAAGGGTCTCTTATAGTTTCATACAACTTCTGCACCATCAACAGAGTTGAGACTATGAGCTGCAGCACTTCCAAGCGAGGAGTGAGCATGATACAGGCTATTCTTACCATCTGGATTTTCAGTTTGCTTATCTGCATTTTGCCTCTCTGTGGCTGGGGCAGGTACATCCCCACCTCCTGGGGTTGCTTCACTGACTGTGCCAGCTCCTACGTCTTGTTTTTATTTATTGTCTACTCGCTGTGCTTCTGCCTCCTCACAGTGCTGTCTGTTCCTCTAACTTACCAGCTGTTGTGCTCAGATGAGCAACAGCTACTACACATTGATTACCATGAAATCTCTCGAGGATACATCACCCCTGGGACACCAGCAGGTTGCAGTACTGCTACCCCATCCCTCTCACCGCTGGAGCCTATGGATAAAGAGCATTTCCAGAGCTCATGTCTGAGGGGCTCTGAGGCAGTATATAGGAAAGGTGTGGCTGAGAGCAGTGCACTCGAGCCCCGCTGCATGAGCAGGAGGGTCACCGTGGGCTTTGCCCAGAAACGATTCTCGCTGATTCTTGTTTTGACAAAAGTCATTCTCTGGCTCCCAATGATGGTAAATTCTCAGATTGCTTTGCTTTCTAGCCTTTACTTACATTTCAGTGGGGGGTGAGTTGGTGTGCCATGTACTGCAGTTACCCCTTAGAGTGCTGTGTGTGCCAGTCAGACCCCTTTTTGAGCAGATCTGTGCCCACTCCATGGTTTCATGGGCTGTCAGCAGGTTTGGCAGAGCCCAGTTCATCCCTATGTTACTCACCAGAGTACAGGGTTGAATAAAGCTCATCCTGTTATTGCCAGCTGGCTGACAAGTGTCTGGTGAGAGATCTGGTGGCTGTGAATAGCACCCAGCTACCTCCTCCACCCTTTCTTACAGTTTGGTGTCAATTCCTTTGACAAACAGGTAACAAACCAGGAATTTGATAGAAAAATGAGGTCTGTGTGTATCTTTGTAATCTCTCTAGCATTGGGGGTGGGAGGCATTGCTGGCCGTGTGCATGCAGTAGTATATGTAGGAACAGGTTCATTCTCGGTATCATGAGATACAGAGTGTGGCTCTGTGACAGTGTTGTACCCACCCTCAGTGTGTGGACAGACTTGTCACTTGACTGCTTTTGTGGGGCAGCAGCCTGGGCTGGTGCTGGTTCTCGCAGTGCCCCATCAGGAGGTGGGGCTCAGGAGGAGAGGCTGAGCTAGCAGGCTCCACTCAGTTGCTTGGACTGTGAGCTGCTTGTTTCAAGAGTGCTCAGCATCTATATTTAGCCAAGGCTAGGGCTTTTCTGAGAAATGCAGAATGAGGAGCTGAGCCTCTGACAGTGTGTTTGTTAAAAACAACCATGAAGCTCAGCAAACATGAATGATAACTTGTGTCTGAGTGTCACAGTCATGGTGAGATGTCCTGTTGCAGGAAATGTCTTGTGCCTGAAGTTATTTAAGTTCCCAAATGTTCTACCTTTCAGATACAAATGGTTGTCCAACACATCACTGGCTTTCAAAGCCTTTCCTTTGAAACACTGAGCTTCCTGCTGACTTTGCTGGCTGCCACGATCACACCAGTGTTTGTCCTGTCAGAACACTGGATCCACTTGCCCTGTGGCTGCATCATCAATTGTAGGAGGAATTCATATGCAGTGTCTTCAGAAGAACTCAAAAGTAAGTGTGGAAGCTGGAGTGTACCTTTATAGTGAAGTGTCTGTGAAAGTAGTGTCTGTAACAGTGCTTTGTGCTCCTTCAAGTCACTTACCTGAATTACTCAGACACTTGAGAAGGGAAAAAAAGCCTGTGGGACAGCTGGGTGGAAACAGAGGATACTGAGGCACAGAGGCTTGGGTGATTTTCCCAGGTTGCTATCACGTCTTGTAGCAGAGTCTGATGTGTTCAGTAGTTCTTCTTAGAGAGTGAAAGGGACAGAAAGCAGACAGGAAATCAGTAAAAATTACTTAAAATAAATCTGCAACTTCGACATGTTTTTCCTGAAGACTGTTCTCAGGTTTTACTGAATGATTGCTAAGACCAGAATTTCATCCCTGGTTGGATATAATCTAGTAATCATGCAGACCATGGAGTGGAAGTGGATGTTAAGTGTATTCCCAGACCTTCTGCTTTATAACTCAAGTGAAAGGTTTGGTGGGAAGATGATGCAGTAAGTTAAACAAAAGACACTTCTTTATTTACTACATAATGAAGGTGAAAAGGATGAAGAATCTTGAATGATTCATGTTAGAAAGAAGGAAAAAATGTAAATAATGACTGAGAAATTTTATTAGTTGTTCAGTTGCTGTGTAAGATTAGTTGGAGTACTGGATTTAGACTGGAGAATATACAAAAGTTTCAGTGTGTAAATACTTCAAATATTTTTTATTGTAGAATTATGGTTTTTGTGCTTGTCTGTTGATACTGAAAGTTAATTATAGATGCTCAGAAACATTCTTGTCAGTTTGTACTGCTTTCCACCTTCAGGAATATAACTGAAACAGTCTGTGAAAAACAAGTGTTGCAAAATCTAAATATTGTCTTTCGATGTGTATCAAATAAAACATGATGCAGCATGTTTCTGGGAATCCTTTCCCTTTGGAATGTGTCATTAAAAAGGTGATACAGTAACACACTATCTGAGAAGCCTTTCTTCTCAACAATTTGTTCTTCTGTGAATCAAAAATTGTCTGTTTTTGGCAGTAATTCAGTAATTTTTCTATTAGAATGTCATTACCACTGTTTATGTAATAGGACAAGAGGAGTGGCCTCAGGTTGCACCAGAGAAAGTTTAGGTTGGACATCAGGAAAACCTTCTTCCTGGAAAGAGTCAGCAGGCCTAGAACAGGCTGTCCAAGGAGGGAGCTGAATTGCCATCCCTTAACATTTTAAAAGTTGTGTAGATTTGGAGCATAGGGACAGGGTTTAGCAATGGGCTGGGGACAGTCAGGTGAAGGGTTTGACTTGAAGAGTTTGAAAGTCTTTTCCAGCCTAAACGGTTCTGTGAATCTGATTCATCTTTCCTCTTGGTTTTGACTATTTTATTACAACATTTCTTCCTTTTCTGGTTAGCCAAGCGCCGGGGTTTTGAATTCAACCTCTCCTTCCAGCAAGGTTACGGTATCTACAGAATATCCCATGAAAACCATCACCACTACCATGACAGCGATGCTCATTCCACGTCTTGTCACAACCTGGTAAGCGACCACTGTGGTGCCTCTGGCGCGGGCGCGTTCTGCTCCGGTGAAGAGGTGGACAGCGCCCGAGGAGGAACGTTCAGCCCCAAAGTAGTGGACAGTGCCCGGGCTGGAACTTTCAGCACCAGCGCAGGAGACAGCGCCCGGAGCGCGGAGCCCGCCGCGTTAGGGGAGGGCCCGGAGCGGAGGTTGTCCCATGAGGAGGCCCACAAACCCGAACTCAGCGACTGGGAGTGGTGCAGGAGTAAGTCCGAGAGGACCCCCCGGCAGGTAACGTCGGCATTTGTCCTTGTTCTGGGGGTGTTGATTAGTGTCTTTTGTGTAGATGCACTTGTGTGATCTGCAGGTGGTGGGAGCTGAGATGTGAGAACCCGGTCTTCTGAGATACATGTTGATGGGCTAGGTGGGGCTGTCATGCTTTTTAGCATTTTCTGCAGAACCACAGCTCCTATGTGTTTCACTTCAGTGAACTGTACAGTCACTGCACTCCATCCTTGATTATTTAACCTCTGATAGCTGGTGATACCTAGAACCTCAGGTTTTTTTCCCGCCCCAACTCTGAGACCATGGAGGTGGCAGGAATTTGGGGAACAATGAAGTTGGAAGCCAAAGTCTCTCTGGCTGTTAACTGAACGCTGAGGGAGTGTGTGTTCAGTGAAACTACAGGAGACATTCACCTTACAAGTAGTAAGAGTAGGGTAAGAGCCTGTGCAAAGTCCACAAGCCATAAGTTGCGTAAGGCTTTAGGTTGAAAAGGACCTCTGGAAGTGACCTGATCTGGCCTCCTGCTCCAAGCAGGGCTGGCTTCAAAGCCAGACCAACTTACTCTTGATCTTTGGCACATGCATGGGTAAGATGTATGTTTCATACTAAATAAGGGAATCCCCCTTTCCTCTGATGAACAAAAGTATATTATTTCAGTCAAAGAAGGAATTTGTTTGATACTTCAAATTTGACTGATCCTCCCTTTTATGTAGAAGCAAATGTTAACACTGTTGCTGTGTGCAGTGATGAATTACTGTGTTTGTAGGAAAAAGTAAGTGATGACTCAGCCTGGTTTTAATCTACTAGTTCTGAGTAACCCCTTGTGTGCCATACACACAGCTGGGTTAATAAAGTCAGTATATCACTAGGTTCTGCAGTAGTTCCAGATTATGTTTAATCATCTCCTGTGGCTGCCTTTCCAAACTGCTAGACTACGCCTGTGACTTCCATGACCACAGCTATGAGCATCACCTGGTGATGCCACAACTGCCTGTGGGTGACTTTATTTGCCCTGGGGCTTTACAGGTCACTTTTGGACATAGTTCTTCATGCTTTCTGTACAAGGAATCACAATTCATGCTTTTCTGACATTTCCCAAGTTACAGCAGAGTGTGCAGTTGCCAGGCATTAAGGTTCCTATGGTCAAAAAGTTCAGGGCTTCTGAATTACAGATCTGGCTGTATCTGACGTTCAGCATGAGCTTCCAGAGCTTCAAAGCACTGACATTTGCTTTGCTGCTGAAAAAGGGCAGAATGTGAAACTTCAGCAAGCACTGTAAAAGTAATTTGAATGCATTTCTCAGATGTATGTTGGGTGAAAAATCAGTTTTGGCCAAACATTAAATAAATTGAAAGCCATCCTTTTTATTTTGTCCTGTTTGGAAGATCCTAGGAGTCTAAAAAAAGTACCATTCTCCTTATCATTACATTTCTCACTTTTGGTAAAACAGGGGTCCATCCCTAGCATTTACTGGCCATGTGCTTCTGCTTAGTTTATCATTAAGCTACCCAACTGGGGAGAGGTTCCAGCCTTACAGAGAAGTGGATGATTATCTTCCAAGGAAAAAAGTTCCTTCTCTTCAGGACACTCAGATTATAAGACTAGAAGACTTTGGATTGACATAGCTTCCTATGTGGCAGTGTATGAAGAGGTGAAACACTGATTCCACCACCCCCAAGCTCCTTCCTGCCCCATCATGTCCACTTTCTTCTTTTTAGCACTTTCTGTAAATAGTATCAGACCGACCCTCCATAGAAAAGCTATGATTTTGCCTGTTTCAACATGGGGAAAATGAGCACAAAATAAAGCTTCCATAAATCTTGTCTTGCTGCAGAGCTATTACATGGCAGTGGCTGTGCTGAGGAATTGGAGGCAGAGGTGGGAATTCTTAGTGCTATGCTGTGTTCAATCACAGTGTCTACAGACAAAAATCTCCTCCTGGGCTGCATCCGGAGGATAGGGACATTGCTGTTTTCCCCATTAACACTAATGGGAGTCAAGAGGCAAAACCACATGCTGTACCCTGGAAATGTGACCGGTACGTTTCTATCTTACAAAGCCATATTGCACATTTCCCCCCAGCTCCATTTCTACAGCAATAGGTGTTTGGGGGTGGACTGTGACCATTCCAGGAAGCTCACTGTTCTCTCAGCTGCAGAGAAATGTGACATTCCCCTAGATTTACAGCTTATGTTGGGCACATTGGCCCAGTGCTGCTTAAAGGGAAAAAAAAACCTCAGAGGTAAAGGATTTGCTGAAATCATGAACCCTGTTAGTAACATCTGCAGCGGGATACTTGTGAATATGACTTTCTCTTTGCTGATATTAAATCTATCTGATTGCATAGCGAGATGAAGTTTAAGGATTTCATAAACACACAGCCCTGCAGTTACTGTAGAGGTTCTCGTCATGGACAAGCTCTTCATACCCAGCATGAGGGGTGACAGCTGCAGCCTGACCTGCTGGCTGTGTGGCCAGCAATATCGGGATAGTGGTAGTAAGTACAGCTCTCTCCAGTAAACTAAACTGTCACCTTGGGGAATAAACCAGGGTTGGCTGTGAAAGTTAGAAATCGGAAGCAGATGTGAGTAGGTTACTGGTACCACCTCAAACTTTATCAAAATAAAGGAAAAAAAAATACAACCACATTTTTCTGAAGTCTGTAAGCAACAAGGTTAATCCCCAGTGGGTCTGATCCAAAGACCCCATTATATTTAGTGGGGCTTTGCCCCAGGCTGCCCTGTGCCTTTTTTCCTTTGAAAGCTTTTTATACGTCTAATGCTAGCAACCACTCCCACCTTTCAGGAGAAGGGAACATTAAGCTGAACATTTTTCAATGCTTTTTGTGAGAGAGTAGTGCCTGTGCAGCTCATTTTCCTGCACTGATTCAGGGAAACAAGGGATAAGGAGCTCTCCCTACATGTCCCATGGGACAGGGTACTAGCAGGTAAAGGGGCCCAAGACAACTAGTCATCATTCAAAGACCACTTCTGTGAAGCACAACACCAGTGCATTCCGACAGGAAAGAAGTCAAGGAAAGGAGCTAGAAGACCTGTGTGTTTAAATGGGGAGCTACTACGCAAACTGAAGAGGAAGAAGAAAGTCTACAGGTCATGGAAGGAGAGGATGGCCACTTGGGGTGATTATAAGGCTCTGGTGAGAGAATGTAGGGATGCAGCTAGGAAAGCCAAGGCCTCCTTGGAAAGAAACCTTGCAAGAGAGCTCAAGGGCAACAAAAAGGGCTTCTTNTAGGATACAGAGAAGACATACTGAACACTTT